>JAQGBX010004209.1:0-15768 GCA_034698745.1 Megaphyllum sjaelandicum | reverse complement strand
AATATACCGATTTGTATTAGTTAATAAAATATAGTACTAACCCTTACAAATGAAATCCATCATTACTCATTTAAAAATAATTATGAGGTTTCACAGATGTGGTTGAATGTGTTGAGAAAATGTAGCTGATCCTTTAATGCATTTGCACTTTCCTCATTAGGTTACTTTGGAACCCTGTGACACATCACTGTGGAATATTTGACATAAACTATTCTTGGAATTGGATGTTTAGAGGTGCTTTTTACTTTATTTAATCTATTATTTCTGTAAATCTGGAAGTTACTTTTGTCCACCTAGCTTGTCCAGATGGAACTGTGTGACGTGGTCTTGCCCCGCTAAGATCAAACATAGTGGGATACTATGTTCCAAAAATGGTTGCATGTGCTGTCGTTAGATGCGGTGCACATACATTGTACAGGAAAAAAGATGGGTATAGTATTATACAGGTTTCCGAAAGCTGTAACTAGACAAGGCAGGGCTCAAGAAAAGTTAACGAGAAAGAGGAGAATGCCGTGGCTGTCTCGAAAGAACCGAGTAGAATTAAATGTAATCAGGTGAACATTAAATAATTAACGATGTGCATGTTGGATAGATTTGACAAACTTGAATTTTCTTTGAAAAAAGACATTATGTCCAAATTGTATGGGCCAAGGCCAGAACAAAAAAGCTATTTTTCGCTCATAATTGGCCAAATCTAGCCCTAAAAGCTTTTCTTATAAACCCGTAACACGATGTTAACGTCTCCAAAAGCCATTTTTGTAGTAGAACGTTTGAGCCAAAACGGAAAGTAAACCACAACACGCCCACAATGTAAACCGATCCACATTAGCCACGCCCACGAGCTGCGTGACGTCACACGCAAGTTATGATGCACCGCAATGCCTGTTGAAGAACGGCTGGTCAGTGACTTGATACGAGCAAATTTAAGTAAACAATACCTCGTTACAATCTAAATCACTCGCAAATAAATGTTCAATGTAGATTTAAACTTTCAATTAAGATTTAGCAACAAATTCATTAAGCTTGCGAAAAAAAAAGATTTTTTTTTTTTTAACGAGAAATGGTGAATTTTTCGTAATTTCATAAGGCTGCGTTAACGTTGGACGCTTGCCACTGGAAAACCAATTACAAGGGGAGGCATAAAAAAAGTCTGTAAAGTCTTGTTGTGCCTCCTGCCTGCAAAAGTGCTGATTTAACAGACTTATGCCTCACCTTGTAGTTGGTTTTCCAGTGACAAGGGACTGGAAAACAAGTCCTACGTGAAAGCAGCCATACCGGTAGGTGGGATCTAGATAAAATTTACAGTGTGGATATTAATTTTATTTGGACTGTATAGATTTTCTCCTGAATAGGGAAGTTTATTTTCTGAACTTTTACAGATAAAGGTTAAGTTCTTGTTTTTTGTTTTAGTAAAAAAGGAAATGCGGAAGTTAAACTTAAATTGTGTCAATTTCCAGATCTTTGAAACGGATGTCTGAAAAATCTGTTCTGTTAGTGTTGGTTTTATACATACGGGTTATGAAAACGTAGCATTATGGACGCTTTATGTACACGTACAGTAGATGTTATAAATCAATGGCTTAAAATCTTAGTTTAACTCGGTGAGTTGAATTTTCAGCTGGATTTATTTAGAATAAAAGCGGCGTTTAAAAACACAGTATGCCGTATTCTATTCGTGGCACGGTGCAAATTCCGTAGCCCGAGCGTTGCTGTCGCTTTCATGGTCGACGCATAATTTGTGCAGCTTAACTTCTGCTCTTTTCTCCAGGCTCTTGACGATGGCTGGACCCCTCCCATACCATATTTTTCTCAAAAATCGCGAGGTTTTGCGTTCGTTCGGTCGTCTAGACTCGAATCGTTCGCCATTCAGGCACGACGTTATTCGGCCCTGCGCGTTAAAATAAACATCGACGACAGCTAGCCATGATTTTTGAAATGCTCAGTTTGAAACTTTGGCAAAGTCGGCTAATTGGAATTCACGGCCGCATCGGCGAGCAACATTTTGCCGCCTATGCGTACCATTTCGCGTCGTCTGCTACACGCGTGTCCGTCGACTTCAACTTCGAAAGCCGTTTAATTCGAGTGGAAAGTAATAAGAGAAATTAAAGGTGCTGCCATCTTTTTTGACGGATGCCAACTGCTGCCACGGCCGGGTTTCTGGGACACCTACTCCTCCGGTGTCATTGGCAACGAATCAGCTATTTTTCCAACGTCTTCGACGCCGCGCACTGTCTATACTTATGTCACTCTTTTTCCCCTCGCCCTCCTCGTTACCCCCTTCTTCACCAACTTCCACATTTTTCTGGGCCGTCGAGTGAGTCCCCCCCCCCACCCCAAATACCATTTTCCTCCATTAACTTTGGCCATCAGCCAGTTATCTCGCTCTCTCTCCAACGAGGTTCTTCCACATTGTGTCGTTCTTTTTTCCTCTAACCCCGATGCACGCTGTAGCGTCCATCGCAAACTGCCATTAGCTAACGGCCGCCACCTCGGATGCGTTTGGATTCGCTCTTTCGGATGAGACCGCCACGAGTGGCAATGCTGCTCGCTGCGAGGAGGACGCTCTTTTCCACGGCCAACGCCTGCACGCGTGGCTTTCCATCCTCGTGTTTATTGATTCTGTTCCGTCACCTGGATAGTGCAGAAAGTGCGGCTACAGTGTGTGCTCGATCGGAATGACAACTTGCTCGGCAGGGCAAACTTTCGACGCTTCGCTTAAAGGATGCTCGAGCATTTATGTTTTTGTGGAGTAATAAAACACTCATCCGGTCCCCCGACTTTGCTCTCCTTCTCTCCGATGTCAATATGTTCGGTGGACATGCGACGTTAGCATGGCCACTGTAGGAATATGGGCACCCATACAAGACGGAAATGAATATAACTATCTGTGAGTATGGTTTTGGCTCGGGTTCAGGAATGGGGTCGGCACGCTTTTAATTAAAAAATACGAATCGAACGTATATATCTGCGCTTGTTGCGTATCGATATTACGTTCTTCAGCTTTCCTAGTCATGCAACTTCTGATGTACAGTAATTCAATTCTTAATTGCGCTGAAATTGATAAAACTATTGGGAGCTAGTGGAATGCGTTTTGCGTGCACTCTTGAAGTCTCGAAGGTTGCTGTCTTTTGAAATGTTGTCAGGCACGAACGAGAACGTTGGTAATGCGTCCGTCAAAATTTCTTCACTTATACATGTAAATACATGAATCCATTAAACGTCCGTGTATTTTATGCAGTATTGTCAATGCATTTAGTTAAAATGGCCTAAATTCACGCGATAATACGTTCTACTTAGTTAACTGTACGGATATTTACACTTGACTGAAATGCATTTCCGTATTTTTTTTTCGCGATCTATTTTTGTGGAGGTGCAGTATCCTACATTTAGTTTTCAGTTTCTCGAAAGAAACATCAAAAGATTGCAATTTTCATACATTCATAAGCACGCATATTTGAAATCGTGTTTTAACTTGCAATAACTGTAAGTTGAATAAACATGTATATTTTAAGTGCAAGATATAACACCAGTCTATACAGTTTTTAAAGTGCCATTCTAATCTAAGCTGATATTAATCTTAGCATCAAAGTTATTTAAAAAGTTGCTAATTTTAGACTGTTGTATGATCATAGTCGCTTATTAGTGTCTAGTTTTTGAGATATTTTAAGCATGCGAGCTTATTTTGCTTATTTGCATTTAGTTTGCACCATGAACGAGGCCAACACGAAACCTTGTAAGTATTACATCTAATACATTTCTTAATATTTTGACATTAAAATGCACGAGTAAGCTCTAGATTTCCCTATCCCTTTGATCTATATGGCGCGAAGATTTGCATTTTATAAGATTTTTGGCGCAATAAGGAAGTCCTTAAATTTCGCAAATCGCATTGAAAGTGTTTCCATCTGGTATGGTTAAAACGTGCGTTATTCACGAGGCAATACGCGGTTGTAAATATAGATAGCAATGACTGTATCTACTGTATTTACTAGACCTCGAAATCTTGGCATTGCCGCTATGCTCTGTAGAAAAATGTAACTACAATATCCTGAAATAGCCAATACAGCGTGTCAGGGCGGGCATAAGAATTCTATATTTGCACATAGAATTCTTAAAAATGTAACATCCTTGCCAATTTTAAAAATGAATTAAACGCACCGTCGAACGTTCTTAATTTAGACAATCGGAATTTGGAAAAACTAAAAATGTGGCGGAAATTTTACTGACATTTTTATTATGTTATTTTCGGGTAAAACCATCGCGCATTTTATTAAATTAAAGAAATTGAAGGTGCATTATTGCTTAGGCTAATGCATTTCACCGTTAGTTTTTCTATACTTCCTTAAACTTAATTTCATGATAAATATTCGAATCTTCACGAAGGTTGGTAGTGTTGCGGGAAAATTTATTGTACTTAAAGTGTAATGCCATATACCGAACTCATAAAGTTAATTTACCAGTCTTCCTTGCTGTTATTAAAGAAATCAGCTGAGCAAAGCCTGCAATTATTAGACACATTCTGGAAACCAAAATCTGGGATCTTTCCGACTTTTTACGAGCTAGGGCGAGTCATAAACTAGAAAATTAATAATACAAAAATAATAAATAATATTGAAATAAATTGTTTCGATTCTCTACGCTTTATACATGTACATGTTCAGAGTTGTCGATAACAACACTACATGTACTGTATTTGAAATTAAACTGAAACCGTAAACATTGCATTTTCTTGTTCGGGTTGTACATACAGTTTTAGCTTATGAATTGTTCTACAGTATCTCATAAAAAATCCGAGACGGCCCTCGTTTAATTATTGTCATAAATCGTCCTATTTAGAAGAATCGTAAATCATCCAGGTTTTGAAAATTATTATCACCTCGACTATGTTGAAATATGCGGAGAATTTTTGAGTCATTACTACTTGAAAATGAGCCTGAATTCCGGGGATAATAAACTAGCGCTTGGCTGTTCTTGCTGTTCTTCAGCATGCTTTATTATTGCTCACAAAATATGCATAATACTGTACATGTATATGCGATTATTTCTGCACGGAGAATATTTTATGGATTTGAATATTGTAGAATGCTAGGGTTTTTAGTATAAACTGTAATATAAGCGCGAGTGTGAAAATTTCTGGAAACATTAAATTTCACAACAGCGTTCCAAAATAAAGGCGATAATGTCGGCTACGTTTATAGAACAACAAATTGAACTTAATTTCTGATTGAATTGTTCGTTGAACAAAATGAGCATGGCATTTTGCTATGATACTGCACGTTAGTAAAATTTTACATATTAAAACTGTGATTAGAATGAGATTGGAAATATGATTGGAAACACTAGTTTTTCCCGTGGAAATTTGGTTACATATTTCGGCAATTGTAATGGAAACTATTTGCATACATGTACATGTATCTAGAAGAAGCTATTTTAACTTGTTATCTTAACTTTGTTACACATGTAAATGCATAATAAAATACAACTGACGTCTAACAGTTATGTACCACATGGCTTTATACGTTGTTTTCACATAAACACTCGTTTGGCACATACTGTACATACAGTAGATTCATTTATAGCTTACGGGATAATAATTTAACTGAAACGGAATGCTGACGAGCTTTTTTCTTATTTCCTGTTTTTTTGGCCTTTCAACTACTGTACATACAGTGCTTATTTAGTCATGCTTGCAAATATTGATAAACTTACGAATGTCGTAATAAATTGTGCGAATTCGGCGATAATAACCGGTTTAGCATGCGCAATTTTATAGTAACCATCAACATTATTTGTAATTTAAAAAAAAATTGTTTCATAATAATTCAACACAATGATTTTTTCTTGTAATTATGCACTATGTAGATCAAGGTTGGTACTCCAAAGACTTTTCTACTGCCATTATTCACAATATATCGATCAGTGTTATCATTTAGATTAGCTTCTATTGTTAGAAACCCAGCCTAACATTGTTATTTCCGTGGCATTTTAGCATTATATACCATTATGTTAGCAGCATTGATTTGGGTCTATATGCACTAATGAATGTCTGGCAAAAGTAGTGTAATATCTTCCGAAACAATCCACATGAAAAATATATTCAAAAGGGAAATTCGCAGAGTAATTATAATTGTTTTTTTCTTTGAAAATCAGAATCTTGTTTATATTTTTTAAAGAAAGATGCTTCGCTATTGTTATGCAGTTTGAGCTTTTGCAAAGGTCACAATGTTTTGGCTGCGTCACGCTTGGCAATAATCACACAAGTTGACCGTTTTATTGAATCCGCAATCTTATTCTGACTATAGCATAACCTAAACACGTCAAAGTGTACCGATATTAGTATTTAGCGTGCTAACGTAACTAACCAAACATCATCTGTGATGACACACGCGAGCAAGTCTATGAGGTAAATTTCGTATTTATTTCTCAAACAACATAGCGTAACTTGTGCAACCTTACTTCTTAAATTGGATCGGTTACCTTTTTTTTTTGCCAAATAATGTTATATAATTTACCTTTTTCTATTTTAGTCCTAAAAAAATGCTGTCGGCACATATTTAGACGCCTACCTTCGATTTCTTTTTAAAACGGCGCCCATGAACGCTTTATCTTAAAAACTCGGCTTGTAAACTCAATTTATTTTCATTCTAATCATATGTTAATTAAAGTAGCTTATAGCATTTACTTTACCTTACGGAAAAAAATTAGATTGTTAGATTAACTTCCTCGATGGATTTGAAATAATCATTTTTCTTTTAGTTTAAGTTGTTCGCAAACTTTAATTGCCCATAACTCCAAATGATGTAATTGACAATTAAGTTATTCAATCGTGGAATTGTTTGGTGTCAACTGCCGATAGAGTACGTATACTTCATATATTTTACTATTGAAGACATGCTGACATAATTTCAGTAACACAAAACCGATCATATTTCATCTTCAAACAAATTGGCCATGAAACGTTGCGAACAATTAAGACTTCGATGAATGTTTTTTAAATCCATTAAAAGATTCGCACATGAAATAACAAGTAGCTTTGTATACATTGACTCATTTCCAAGAACCGAAATGTGCCACTGAAACGTATAAAATTGGGAAAACATGTGGTATGAATTTTTCAAAATACACGCTATAGCGAATATTTTTGGACAAGGGCTTCATAAAAAGCTTCAAGAAATACATTCTTGAATGCTGGATTTTGAGCGAAAGTATAAAATATTGGCAGTACGAAAGAAAATACAGCCATTCAACAACAAAGAAGATGATTTCTCTTTTTAGTAGCTGTCGATGTTTTCATTTTCTGTATGTGCCACTTCTTGAGAAGATATCTTGTCCAAGTATAGATCGGCGATAATCTCAGCTTGAACATCGTATTTTTCAAATCAACGAATTTTACGGTGAAAAAAAATGAACTTGACAACATTCGTAAAGAAACAAATTATCTATCAAAACAATGTATCTACGTACATTTCAGTTTCTGAGAAAATCAGTTTTTTATTTTATCCGTTTTGTGAATCTTCATTGTCCGAGTTTAAAATTTATTGGTATTTTGTTTACTACTTTTAATGCCATTCTGTGCTTTCCTATAAATCATTTTTAAGAGCATTTAAAAAATACATGTATCTGGACAGAAATGTCTCCGTCCTCTTAATTGAATAAATTTTATTTTAGTTCGTATGATGATTTATATTAACTCGCTGGGAACACCTTAAATTCGTTTTATTTTCACCTAGATTTTCACCAAATTTTAGACAAATATAGTAAAAATGGGTACATAAACCATATCCTGAAGTTGCGAAGGTTGAGGTAAACTGGCTTTATTTACCGTATATAAATAGCTGCACCATTACCTGTGTAACATTTTTAAGGTCAGAATTCAACGTTCCTGTAATAAACATGTTTATTCCTATCAAAAAGAAAATATACAAGTTAGATTGTCCATATAATTTTTCTGCTTGTTAAAAATTTCCTAGAATTCCAGATGTTCTAGTTTCACGCTTTTCTCTTCAGCCCAATCCCAATGAATTATGCACTCACCATTTTAATACGTAACTCAAAGTTTGAATCCATATAAAACAGAAACCACTAAGCAAAACTCAATAAAACCAAATGAAAACAATAGCTTGTTTATCCACCTCCTTAGTATATCACGTTTGATCGAGATATTTTCATCAGGTTCCAAATTCCAGCAATTTCCACAAACCCTTTGAAAAAATATTTGTCTCAGTGAATTATGCACTTCTTAAACAAATGATGTACAAGTTGTACAAACTTACAAATCACCATTTTTGCTGTACAACCCTTCAATCGAATGTCCCTAAGGCGTTTTGGCATACTTTCCACAAGTTTTGCACACATTTTCACTAAAAATTGATCCCAAACATCTTGAATGAAAACTTTCAATTCTGCAATGGTTTTGGGAAGTGGTCGTTTATTCTGAATCGCCCTCTTCATTCGTCCCCACATATTTTCAATTGGATTCAGGTCTGTGAATTGGCTGGCCAAGGTAGAACGTCCAGATTATTGTTTTCGAGCCATCTTCTTGTTGATGCAGAATTATGTGCTGGGGCCAAATCGTGTTGGTAGATAAAATCACCATCAGGATACAAGATGTCGGCTGATTGCATCATTGATTCTTCCAAAATATATTGATACGTGTCTAAATTTATTGATTTGGTCACAAATTGCATCTTACCCAATCCATGAGATGCCATACAACCCCATAGCATAATTCCAGCTGGCCTCCGCAAAGCGTCCGCAAAAAGCGTTCGACGTGATCGTACCCTATGACTGGGAAGGTGCTGCAACGTTTTATCGGGGAATTCTCCGTTATTTCTTACGTTTGTTTCATTTATTATTGTGCGAAGTTTACTTTTAACGTTACAAAGTGGGAATGCTATACAGGGAACTATACTCAACGAGTAAATCGTTGAAGACCACGTGTTTTCGAGGCATTGCCACTCGCCTTTTCAATGCTCTCTATTCATTTCTGTTCGTGCGTGGGACCTTCGATGGTTTCCAGGCCGTGTTACTGTTGCGTACCACTTGATATCGCGCAGCGTTGCTTGGTAGATGGATAGCTTATTAGTACCTGGTTGGCGTGCATGTCGTGGCAAACAGGTGGTGCAAAGTGCAAAACAAACGAGCTAATAGACGACTGAATAACAGCTCGGTAAATAGACATGCATGCAGACCATTAAAGCACTAATTACCTAGATAATGCAATTTTAAGTAAACATTGTAAAACGCTAGCAGAACTTGGGTGAATTTGCGTTTATAGGCTGTTAGAAAGGGCTACCTGGATGGAGAAAGGTCAACAAATACCACAGAGCACTCGACGGAGATGCGAGTTGTTTTGAAGGGTCGCTAGTGTTGGCATTATTAAAAAAAACCGCATTGCGTTAAATGAACTCCCATTATGCACGTTGTATACGCATCCATGTATGCAGCGCCACTGGATGGTGGTAACTGCGAGTGAAATGCGTTGTTATACAGTATAGTTCCAAAACAAATGAAATGATATGAAGTGAGGAGGATTAAAACGATTATTTTCTTCAATTTCATATGCGTGCAGTATATGTATCACGGCTACATATACAAACATTAGAAATTGCGGACACTGGGCTGTCTGGTAGGCCTAATTTGTATACGCTTTAACTTCGAATGGCCTGTTTATAGCGACTTACCGGGTCATTTATGAACTTGATTCGAAAGAAACAGAATTATTTCAAAAGGGTCACATGACTTCTATTAGAATTGACTTTTTGTATAGCAAATTTTGTTGTTGTTGTTGTTCAACGAAACTACAGTAGGCCTACCTGTAACACTTTGAATAACATGCACATGTCGCAGTAACGATGCAAAGATCCGTAAACGTAGATATGCAAACTATTATAATGCGTAGAGCGGCCAATGCAGCAATTTTTTTTTTCATGTGAAAATAAATCAAAATTAGCTAATGATTCGGTTATTTGCTTAAAGTGATGGCAGTAATAATTTGCAAAACAGCAGGATGTCAGATTGGGAAGAGGAAATTGAGCGCTGAATAAGTAATAAACTCCGTAGCCAACAAGTTCTGAGAAAAAGTGCACCTCGTAAAAATGATGTCGATCAAGCTCAACCGCGGGAAATCAATCATGTTTTTTAATCCCCGCAGTTCTTCGTTAATTGCTCGATACGGCGTAAAAATACTTCGCTCCAATTGCCGTCGGAAATTGCAGGCAGGTTTGAGAAGTTGTTGTATTTTTTTTTATTTTATTTTTTTAAAGTGCTTCCCGTGCTGCTGCTGCTGCATGGACACGAAGCCGTGGCTTTTTTCTCATCTTAATTCGTTCGTTAATTATCCAACACCGACGATTCTGATCTGCTTTTCTGACAGGTTCGCGTAAAGGATGTTGGTTTTTCAGTTTTATTTTTACGGCCAATCTCTATAGGACATCGGGATATTATTGTCAAATTTGAATACCACTTTTTTTTGTGCTAACGGCGGTCGGAAACACCTTTTTAATGTTCGGCCATTTGAATATAAAATGGTCGCGCGATAGCGCCTTTTTAAAGTAAAACAACAGAATGAAACAGATCAGATACGGGTAATTGCAAAATTCCCCCCTTTTCTTACTTCACGATGAGCCGCTTTTTTTTCCCGCACCGTTAACATCTGATTTCTAAAAATCCACGCAAACAACGTTCAATAGGGGTACTCAGACAGAAGTTTTACGAAAGCCACTTTCGGCAGGCGTGCTTCGAATAAATCACCCGCGCAACATCGACACGCTCGAGGTGATCGCTGTCAAAAGTGTCATTCGTAAAGCTTCTGCCTGAGTATCCCCCAATCTGAAAGAGGTTATAATGTAAGGAGGCACATGCTGTATATATACTTAAAAAGCTATTCTTCGTGCGTCAAGTAAATGTGTATCATATTAAAATGTATAGCTGCACATCGAGGGAACTTTAACGATACTTTGTTTCTGAAACTGGAAATTCAGTTGACGTAACTGGAAACTCACATTTCGAAAATCCGGTTAACACTCGGTTCGGGAACTTAATTGTATTCCAGTCTCGGAAAGCAAGTTTCAGTTTTGTTTCCTCGGTGTGTATCCGCCTTTAGATGCGAAGCAGGACATATAATTCCAACTATAGGGTACGTTCATAACAAACTTGTTTCCAGTCGCAAGTGACTAAGTGACACTTGTTTGTGTTAAAACAAGTGTCGCTTAGTTGTAGGCGTCTGCAATACCACTAAGCGACATCCAGTCGCTTGCGACTGGAAACAAGTTTGTTATGAACGTACCCATAGGCGATACGATTAACACTGAGACTTAACATTTTATCATTAATGAAATGTGAAAGTTAGCAACTTAAAATATATCCAATTTTAAGTGAAGCGAAAATTGTCGGCTATATTAAAAGTATAAAACGCTATATATGATAACAAGCGATTTGAGGCCTATATGGCAGTTGCAGAACTTTTCCATATACTATAGGGAAAGATTTCATATTAAGTTCTTAAGGTTGAGGTCGCACGTTTTCTCTGACTTCTGACATTATATCAAAGTTTTACGAACTACGGTTTAGACGAACAAACTTTTACGTCCCTCGAGTTCGAGGTTCGTTGTTTCGTACATACAGTAACAGTATAGCGTACTTTAATATGTGCGATTGCTGGTATGAAATGGTGAGGCATTATCGCGCATGCGCCGGTTAAACCTGCTTCAGAAATTTAACGTTTTCCGGACCTTGACTTCTGCTTATCTGCTAGAGTTGAGCAAATCACAAGTTGGACGAGATTCTTCATTTAAATCGGACATCATTTCTTTAAACGTCACCATCAAGTTCTAAACAAGCTCGACGATTATTGCTTTTTCCGACCCCGCATATGAGTGTGTCGTTTTTTTTTCTTCTTCCCCTCACTTTGATTGTGTAATGATTAATATGGGTTAGTCAAATCAGATGAAACTTCGACCAGGTTGCTGCCAAAATACCGACCAGGTTGCTGCCAAAATACTCACGAAACATCACGGAACAAGTTTGAAGTAAAATGTACATGTATACAGGCTTTCATTTTTTTATGGCCCATAGGTTGCCGTTGAAAACCACGCGGATACATTGTGTTTAAAACGTGAAATCATCTAGAAAGCATTTAGTGGAATCAACGGAGATTTTTCGGACTTTTTTTTGCTCATTATAAACAGATCAAACATCAAAATTCTTCGAACGGACGCCCATTTTTAACCGATTTCATTTTTATGTCCAACGGTGCGAGGCAGACTCACCCGTCTTCCAGAAACGACAAGTTTGCACTCGAGAGGATATACGCGCATTGACAGTGTTTGTTGAAAGGTTGGCTTTTTGAAGCAATGACATGGTATTTCGATGCGTGCATGGTTTTTTTTTGTGGTTGATTCTTCCGACACACGTATCCCCTCGTATATCGATCCACTCGAGCGAGGCTTCAAATTAACTATCTTACCTGGACAGGTGGATTGTTACTTTCAGTTCCGCTCCATGGAGCACCGATCAAGTATTAAGGGATATTACATCTTAGGCTCGCAGGATATTTACTTAGCCCACCCCTACACCTTTTTTTTTGCATTATTATATACATTTAAAAATAAAAAAGAAATAATTGATGTTTGCGTGAGAGAGAAGTGCGTTATTTAGATATACAGGGTGATTCTCAACCAAGAACGAATACACGCCTAAGAACGAACTAACCGTTATAACTCACTACGAAGAATGCCACGTGGTGTTCATACTTCTTTCGCTCCATATATAGGCAATTAAACGTAACCGGCAATTTCAAGATGGGAAAACATTAACATCGAGGATGTCGTATTTCCTTTATTCGATCAAAATTATCTGTTGACAATGGAAATCTAAATCACTAGCACGTGAATTTAAGAAACAAGAACCGAATGTCATTAAGAACGATGACTCAGAATCTGTTGATTTTTAAGAAACTGGATGAGATCAATGTAGTACCATGTATGGTTAGTGGCACGAAGAAAGCTTGGTCGGCCCGAGCTTACAAAAAGCGCTGATAAGTACGGAAGTCTAGAGAGGTCACGAAAGAAAGAAAAATCGCCATCTTGATGGTTGCGTGACGTCAAACGCGTCGTGTTTTTCTTTCGTGGCTCCTCTAGACTTCCGTACTTATCAGCGCTTGTTGTAAGCTCCGGCCGACTAAGCTTTCTTCGTGCCCCTACCTTATGATTGGAAGGTGGTTATCAGTCATGCACTTCCTCTAATTCATTCCAATTTGATGAAATGGGTGGAATATGGGGTTCGCGATATCCGGAAGGTCGACTCATCCTAATTTATTTGAAGTTGGGCTCGTTGTACAGTATCTTAAGAACTTCAGCTTTTACGTAAACCAATAATCAATATACCGAGAGGCCCTCATTAGCTACGTAGCTGCATGCTGCTATTACACTTTCAATTTTCATTGGTGGCATGCCATATAAAACGCCCCATTTTCAGTTATTTTCTGGGATTTTATCCAAATTGTCGCGTATCTTTAAAAGCTCGGTGTTTGAAGTGGAACTGGCAAGATTGAGCTACCGAGAATACTAGTTTCGGTGTATATTGCACGGCGTTAATAAATATGATTAAGTACGCGGAAATTTCATTATTCTCTAGGACGGTGTGAAATCAATATTGGGAGGCATGGAAGATAAAATGACAAATCGGCGTTTGTGCATAGAGCAAGTCGGAGTGTGCGAGACCTCTCTCGTGTATGGAGCGCCACCCTTTCTGGTTATATTGATTAGCCTGACTGCCCCCTAATTATCCGTACGCTCGCAGCCGAGCCTGTATTAAGCTTAAAGCAATTGGGATTGTCCGCAATATAGTGCCCTCATCAACTAATATGGTTGACGTACGACGTTCGAGAGGATGTACTCAAATTAACGGAACTCAAATCCGCAGTTTCGGCAGTTCGGATGAATATGACTGTTTTTTTATTCGAAAGGACATGAATATAATTGTTCATGCTTTTAAAATCACTGTAATTACTTTTGGTATAGACATATTGAACTTGTACTATCCACGTACGGTACATTTTCAAATCGGCCTGGTAAAGTAAATTTGTTTCACAATGTGGGGGTTCCCCCTCTTCCCGGCCTTTACTAAGTCATGTTGTTAGGTATGTGTGCTCGTACGTAAACTTATTACAAATATGTTTTGACTCTGTGGGCATGATATATTACGATGCACATATTACTGCGAAATAATAGAATAGCATGCATGTAATGTATATTATAGGTAACGATGTAAAAGTATAAGTTTTGTTTATCCGAATACTCGGTATAATTTGGTTTCTTTTGAAAACGTGCGATACTTTTAATCTCTGTATTGCCATGGCTCGCATGTTTATGAACGTGAGGCCGAAAGTTAGCCGCATAAATGGCGTAACTTAATTTGGGTTATACGCATGTTGATACGTTAATAATTAATTAGCATGATTTTAATGATTGGATTAATGAAAAAGGCAGAAGGTTGGCCTACTTGTAGCTCGGCTCGTTTATTTATTAATTGCATTAACTATTAATGTGCATTTACAACATGCCATGACCGTGCATGCACAATAAAGTGCTTCACGCTGCGATATACCGCAGAGGGGGATCTCTCGGTAAGGTTCATAAAACGTTGGAAAGTTTGGAAATACTCTTCATCCAGATGTACCGTTGAAAGCTATTTAACAGATTGAAAAAAAAAATGGAATTTTTAGGACGTTAATTTTAATGTTTTCGAGAAGTTTTTAAATCGTACGCTATATAGCGCCGTTATCTTAATTGCAGTACTGATATGTGAACAAAATGATAATATTTAAATTTTCAGGGCCTCGTAATTTTGTGCTATCATTATTGGGGAAATTTAACCGCCATTGTTCTCGTGCTCAGCATTTCATAAAGCATGCTGCTGTAGTTTTTATCGAGTTCGTTTCGAAGACTTCTTAATGTTAATGTCCAAATATTACGGTGTATGTTCTCGATAGTAAATAATCTCTTGTCGTTCTTCGCAACAACGTAAAACGATTTATAGAATTCTGGCAGCTTTATATAATGTGTATAATGACGGCGATCCGATGAAAGATTAAAAGCGAATGATTTGCAATTTCCGAACTACTGTAGTACACGGGGGTACATTTGCAGAGCACCTGGTGCAAATATCACACCTGGTGACGGTGACTAAAAACCTAGAACCTGCGAGAGAGGATCGAGTCACATTTTCAACGATCGTAAGATAAAAACTTGCTCGCGATGTTTTCGTTGCTTTATAGACACTTTTAAACTCGAGTTTCAGCTGCTTCGAATTAAAAATGGGCTTCCCCAATTGCATCCTCGCGAAAAACTTGCGTCCAAAAATGCATTTTCGTCGGCGTATACGTGAGAATTTTATACCAATAATAGAGATAATAATATAGCGTAATAGAGTCGTAGAGGTACTCGGGAGCTTCGCAAATGGTAATTTTGTCAGCCGCGAAGTCACGTGCGCAAAAGCGACGCTATTTATTGGTTTTATTGGTTTCACAACTCGGCGACTGCCACACGTGCTTTTCGTGGAGCTTCCGTCCGAGTACCCTGCATCGTACACCCATCGATAGGTGTGATGTCTGGATGAGGATGACCCATCGATAGGTGTGATGTCTGGATGAGGATGACCCATCGATAGGTGTGATGTCTGGATGAGGATGACCCATCGATAGGTGTGATGTCTGGATGAGGATGACCCATCGATAGGTGTGATGTCTGGATGAGGATGACCCATCGA
>JAQGBX010004208.1:0-15770 GCA_034698745.1 Megaphyllum sjaelandicum | reverse complement strand
TTTACCTTGCCTTGTAACAAAAAACTCGTAGTAGATATCTTTGAACGCCATGGCCGTGGCGGTCGAAGTTATCATTCCAACCCACTTAGGGAGCTCCGTGCCCATACGGATGCATTCTACTAGTCGTTATTTCCACGGGCGATCCGGTTTTGGAATGGTTTACCTAAGGATAGTCTCTCACTGAGGAAAATCCAACCTTTTGACGATGCTGGGGTCCATCGTGTTACGGGCGACTAGTCCGTTCTAATGTAAGGAAGCGACTCCCCCTGCCACATGGCACTGTGTGTGCTGACCGCAGGGTATTGTATTGAATTGAATTAAATTGAAATTGAAATTCATTTTTTGTTAAAGTTAAGAAAGTGTTTCTTAACGTCATTTATGTTTTTCTGAGTGAGGCCTAGTGTGTCTAAGCCTCAAGTGTACCTTTGTCTGCTTGGGTCACGTGGTGACCCAAGCAGTTTGTGAATAAAACCTTGTGTTTGTGTGGTGCACGGCACCACAAAGTGTTAATGATTTGGAAGCGTGTGTTTATTTCGAGTTTTGCAGAAACCTGGAGAAGGAACAATGCGGAACTTATAAAGTGAAAAGGTGCGTACATTTTTGTTTTGTTCCCTTAGCATAAGTTTGCACGTGTATTGTCCTTGTAGCAATCCAGGGTCCTTATCCTGGAGTGGGTTGAAGCGGGAGCCATGGTATTTGCCTCATACCGTGGAACCCATATCTTGCTTTTAGGAGCGTGCTATTTTGTTTATCATGCAAATTATTGTTTCTAGGGTGCCGTTTATAATTTACATGTACACATTTTTACCACTTTTAACACCCCTCTCCCCTAGGTGGGCAGTGGTAGACAATTACGGTACCCCCCCTCCAAAGAAATTACATGTACATTGGTTGCACCTCCCCTTTATTTCTATAAATATCAATTTGTTTTACATTCTGTATGCTATATTTACAGAGTCCCCCCAAAAATTTATTTTTAAATTTCAATGACAATTTTTAAAATTAACAGAAAAAAATGCAGAAATTTTAAAAAAATTGCATTAAAACAATTTGAAAATTTGACAATTCTGTATTCGGAAATTGTTGAAAATGTATGGTACTTATTGGATATATCAACTACCAACGTTTCCCTGCATAGCTTCTATGATGGGAAACATAACCTAAACTGGTAACAATATATTTAAATTCAACTATTTGATAGTTGAATTTAAAAAAAATTGCATTAAAATATTTGGAAAATTTGACAATTCTGTATTCGGAAATTGTTGAAAATGTATGGTACTTATTGGATATATCAACTACCGACGTTTCCCTGCATAGCTTTTATGATGGGAAACGTAACCTAAACTGGTAACAATATATTTAAATTCAACTATTTTTAAAAGTTAAATTTAAATATTTTGTTACCGGTTTAGGTTAGGTAAGGTAAGGCCAGCGGGGGTGTGGGAGTCATAGGGGCCGTGAGCCCTCCTTGACGGGGGTTTGGGGGCGGAGGCTCCATTTAGGGGATAAAATATTGGAAATCACATTTTACATACTGTTACTGACGTTTCCCATCATAGAAGCTATGCAGGGAAACGTCGGTAGTCGATATATCCAATAAGTACCAAATATATATATATATATATATATTGTACTCTGTAAAAAAGTGCAGAATTTTGCAAATTTGTACTCGGATAATGGGAAATCAACAACATGCCTGCATTGAATTTCCCTGACTTTTTAAAACTAAGCCTTCTTCCCCAAGCTCTCCCTAACTTTTCCAGGTTTTCCTGATCTGAAGGTACCCTGATTTAATAATGTTTAACCATGAATTGGTTGTTTTTATAGTACGAATCTTTAAAATTTTAGATATTGGTAAATTTAATTAGCAAAATCGAAGTGCAAAAAGAAAGAGTTCATGTGTCCATGTAGACATTTGTAATATACCCCCTCCCTTGGGTAGACAATGGTGCACAAAACGAGACCCTCCTTCTTTTACCCCTTGGCTGTCTATGTAAATAATGAACGGCCCCAAATGACCATCATCAATTCAAATCCCATGCACCTACAACTAATTCAATCCAAAAATAAAAGTTTTAGAGTTCAGAAGGTAACCTGTGCAAGGTTTTTTTACACTTTGTTTAAATTTGCCACCAAAATGAAGTAAAGCAGTTTGTAAATACACGTGGCAGATGTAAACTTTTCTTATTGGCAAAAATTCTGGCACACCATTTAGTAAATATTCTGAGTGTAAGGATTATCTTAGCTGCAATAATTAATTTAAATAACTATTTTTTTGAATTACATCAAGTTGAAATTAACCACAGCTCATTAGATTAATTTTCTGTATGTTTTTAGAATTTTTAAAATACAGTAATTTTGCGTATGGATTAAGTGCCTGTCAGTACTTTAATGTAATATTTATGGAAAAGTAATTAAAAATTATTGGATTTCAATGTAATTTTTTTACAGTGTTTCAACACGCTGAATAACAAAAAAAACTTAAAATTAGACAACATTTTCATGTCTTGGGCATGAAAGGGTTAACCTATTTGGTTATGTGTTTTACATGTTTTTTTTTAAATTTTTTTTAAGAATACCAAAAAAAAATTTGACATGGCTTTGTTTTATATATCTTCGTTTTTTAAGATTTTTAAAAAACCACAGGCTACAGCCTTTGTTTGTTATTCTTCCAAAAACATCAATGACATAAAGGACCAAACAGCAATTTTGCTTTGCTTCGTTTCGGGACTGTGTCCCTTTATTCAAGCTTTCTAAATTGGATAAAAAATACATCAAAATGAATATCACTGCATTGAAATATACGATAATAAACATGAAGTGTACAACTAAGTGAAAACAAGTGGTATATAGTAAAATGAAAAAAAAAAGAAAAAAAACGTAAAGACGAGTAATTAGTCAAATTACAAATAAACTTAATTTAACGGGGGTAGCTTGAGTAGCATAAACTTGTAATTAGAAAACTTACATTGCAATTATACATACACAATAATGAAAATAATTTCTACTCAGTAAGTCATGACTTGGCTAATAACATTAATTACAAAACATTACAAAACAGTAGTAAAACACAATTCGATGGAATCAGCTTGTTCATATCACGTGAACTATATACACAACAAGAATAAATTACATATTTTCAAATTTTAATTTAAATCAGTGAAAAGCATTACAAATTCTTTACACTAAATGCAATACAATGAAACACAGGCTTACAATGAGTAAGATATAGCATAATAAAAATTGTTAATTAAGAAACAAACTGATCAAAAACGTTAAAAAAATAGTTTAAGAATGTTTCAACATCTAGCAATGAAGATATTTACCCCTGTGTAAGCAAGGATAAAAATAAACAAGGATAAATATCTCCATTGTTAGATATTTAAATTCTTAAACTATTTGTCTATACTAAAAACGTTTTAGGACAAATTTAAACTTGTGTTAATCACACAAATTTTAGCTATACAGTATTTAAAAAAACATAACACAAAAACATTATACAATGAGCCGAATATAAAACACAATATAATGGTGAATCTAGATTCCAACCCTTATAATTTTGCGGTAAATTGTGCACTGCAAACTATAAAATCTTAAAATGATTCAAATTTCCTCACAAATGTTCACTATAACTAATTTAATTATTTAAAGTGTATCTAACACATTTATACGCCCTGGTGCTAAATGTTGAAAATTAACGGTGTTAATTATTGGTGCAATCATATTTGTTTTAAATTTTCTATACAGTAAAATTAATTGATATGCATAATTTAACGTAAATGTATTCGCAGGTACTGTATGATTATTCTATAGTTTCAATTTCCTAGAGGTTAAAATGATTTTACAAAAAGTATGTTGTTTCATATCGTGCACCAATTTTGTGTTGTGGAGATTCGTGTTTTGAATTATAGCGCATTCGATCGTCTGACTCTAGAGTAGAGCAGTTCCTAGCCAGGGTAGCCAGACTGTGTGTCTTTTTCTATCTCGTGTATCCTCATGACGTCATCTTTGTTTTTGGCGGTCGAACCGCCTGGAGCGAATTGTCTGTCTCCGGAGCGTGATAAAGCCGCCAATTTCGAAAAGAAACAATCAGGAAAGAACAACAGACTAAATTGACCAAAAGCAGACGAAATATAATCCGCTATGTTGGATGCTCCAGCTACACTACCTCCAGAGTCGGAGCAGTCAAGAGCGCTCCTAGAGCAGGTTTCTTGATTGAACAGCCCAGTAGGGTGCACGGACTTCAAGCAAGTACAATGTATACCCGAAGGAGTAGTCGAATGGTTTTAGTGTAAAAACCTACACTGAGAGTACACGTTTTGGAGCAATCGAATGCGCTATTACACATACCTGTTTGCTATCATGCTTAATTTTGGTCACCCACTTTATTCCCTCAAAATACTCAGGACGGATTAATCCTAAGCTGCCCTATGAAAAAAACTCTCTTAATCCTGTCTTATCGCCGAATTCGATCTTATTGTCCACCTGCAAATGCACGAAACGAGTTTGAGCATGTTTCGTACAAGTACAGACACATTTGGACAAGGAATCTAAATGCAGTAACGGCTGCAGTACTCATGTGGTTTTTAAACAGAAAACAGAAAACACTATATACCTACAACTTTTTTTAAAAACATTTTTTTTTAAATATTTCAATACAGGCGTTTTTATTTATAATTTGGTCAGTCGCTAGGTTCGATCATGATAGCTGGAACCAACGTGATCGAATCAAGCGACCTTCACTGTATAGGAACAAAATCGCTTATTTTTTCCATTCAACCCACACATTTTCATAAAATTTTTTCTCATGATTCTTGGGTACATACACACCATTTATAAACAAAGTTGGGTATACTTTATTACCTCGATATTTTCTAAAAAGCTTACAATCCTTCCATGAGCTCTCTTTATTCTGGGGTTCTCTGAAGAATTTAAAGTAAATAATTTCGATTACCAAAAAGACGATCGACAACAGCAATCCAAAACCCAGCAGGATGAAGACACTGGTGAACTGAGCCAATGTTACTGGTTCACTCGACATTCGGTGCTGATCAGCGTGGTCATAAAACCAAGATTTCCATAAATGATTTATAAAACCTAGCCAAGCAAAAACGAACATCAGTAGTCAAAATTTGTCTAAAAGAACACTTCTTGATAGGATTTTTAATAATTTAATGATCCAATGATTTCAACGATAACAATGTTAAAATAATGGAACAATCAACGAAATTGGAGTTAACAATTGATCATCTTAACACTATTAGGAAATGAATAGCGCTCATTTATCCATTATGTGGAATGATTAATTGGCTATTAAGCTGTTGATTCTTGTAAAATTTTGAATGTCTCTGTTTTAGTGTCAAAAAGCATAAAATCAAATTGAAAAGGAGCACATAGATGCCCTTTCAAATAAATGGGGGATTTTTAATTTTAAAAATATCTCAATTCAATGTCAGACAAAGCATTTTCAATTTGGGAAAAAAACTTTACTTTGTCAAATTATTTGCATCCCAGTAATGTAATCCCCTACATTTAATTTTACAAACCTTCTTCTAAGTAACGCAATATCAACTGGTTAAATTTGGGAAGATATTCAGAATAGCGAGGAAATCCAATGGCATAACCTGAAAAAAAATTATTTTTTTTAAACAAATTTTTGTATCTCTTGGATACAAATTTAATTTGGGGTACAGCCTAAGTTACCAAAATCTGCTGTGAAGAATTGTAGGGAATATTTAGCTAAGTGATGTGTTCTCCCAAAGAATGTGCATGCTTGTGCTTGCAATTCCCTATGTCTTAAAGCATGCGCAATAAGTAATTAAATGCACAATCTTATGTATTTATTAAGTTTTTACGCTTTTAAGTTTATTTTAACAATTAATTTTAAAATTTCCGCGTGCCCTTTTACACGTTTGTGTAGTTTTACAGCCTACAGGCCACGCTCAGGCTTGAATTTATCATTTAAGCAAGTCACTCATGAGCAGGAAAGTTTGCCCCCAGGCAGACTGACGCTCAAGAAATAGTAAGTAAAGGAGAAAAGTTTAACCCATTCAGCCCTGCTGTCCGTTATACCGGACACTTCATTTTGATTTTTTTTTCTCAAAAAGTAATGGCGCTATTCAACTGCTCTTTGCTGTAGGTTAACAAGTAGGCTTTAACCTTTAATTCTGGCTAGCTAGAAACCGGCAGCTTCAAATGAAAATCGGCGCTAAAGTTGACCATTAGCATGAATTTTCGTAATGCAAAAAACGATCTTTTTGTGCCACCATTTCACTAATTTTTCATCAATTTTAACGTAGTTTTTTTACCAATTCTGTAGATAAATGTATGTAGGACATTACTGCAAAGTTTGGTTGCACTCCAAAAGCTTTGTGATAGGTCACTCCTTTTTATGCCACTTGGAGGCGCAAGTGAAAGTGACCTATAAAAGGGAAAGCACTTTTACTTTTTTTCTGCTATTCCCCTAAATTTTAATGCTTCTGCCTCAACGTCAGTTTTGGTAAACAATTTTTTTTCAATTGACCCAACTTTGCATTTTGTAACAAGTTTAATTGTAGTCAAGTTGGCAAAAAATTGTGAGACGGCCTTGCCACTTCGAGCAGCCGTCACCAAAGGTCACCAACCTTACAACCTTACGGCATCCGACCTCGACCCACATTTGCCGCGTTCGAGCCTCGCCAGTCATGCAAGGAATGCCTCTACGTTCAAGTTTGATCCCGGTTTATGTTACACAAGAAATGAACCGAGATTACTTGAAATGCAAAAGAACTTTAGAAGATCAGTTAGGATCGAAACTTCGACTAGAGACGTCGTCCCTACTCGCGACGACGCGTCATTCACGAACAGGAGGTCATGGCCTACTCAGGCAGTTCCCAAAGTGCGAACTGCAAGGCAGCCACCCTGACAAGTGCGTAATGCCGCTGCTGTGCCGAGAAGCCAACTGAGAGGGGCAGCCGAAAGGGAAATTCGTCCGGCCGACGCTCCAGCGTCCTTGTCTACCGGACTACCTTCCTAGCGACAGATCCGGAGCCTTGGGATCCCGGATCGAGGAATCGCGTTGCGTTGGACTCGGAGTGACACCGACGGAGATTGTGAGTCCCGTCCCAAACCCGCCGCGTGTCCGA
Source organism: Megaphyllum sjaelandicum (assembly GCA_034698745.1). Taxonomy (NCBI): domain Eukaryota; kingdom Metazoa; phylum Arthropoda; class Diplopoda; order Julida; family Julidae; genus Megaphyllum; species Megaphyllum sjaelandicum. The sequence continues at coordinate 8,643 of JAQGBX010004208.1, read as the reverse complement.
GTACCGCACATCCAAGAGACTGGTGGTTCGACCGTGCCTGGGTTGAAGCTAAGCCACACTACGCTTATCCCACAGGACAGTCATCAGGGCGCACTCGACGTCTGCGCTCCGCATATGGAAGGACCGCGTGTGTTGCGTAAGTGCTATCGCGACCGGGTTTTCCACCAGTCGTCATCGAAGCCGTGCCGCCACCTTGTTCGAGAGATCGACGTCGTACCCGGTGTTCTCCCCAACGGACTGCGACTGTCCTGATTCAAGCGACTCTCTACAACGAACCAAGAAGACCTTGATAACCTTGTTTTTGCGTGGGAGACGCGCTATCGCTTTCCGCACGCAATTGCGTGCGCCAGCCCATGTAAGTTACCGGGCGCCGCGAAGTAAATAGTCTTTTGAGTTCCGCAACCCGCTTCCTCACTGTCTTACATGGTGAGGCACTGGCCACGCTCACAAAGGAAGCTCACGGGTCTGCAAATCTTCTGGTAGCAGAGCGTGGCTGCGGAACCAGCCTGCTAGGATCGTTTGCGATTCATCGAACAAACTCACGCTTTCACTCTTACGATTATCTCTTTATCTACGTTGATCGCACGTGCATCTTTTTTATCCGACGTCATGGAGCAGCTAATTGGAGCACTAGCAGAAGTGTCACCACAGTTGACCAAATTATCCGTACGACAAATAGCCGCGCTTGATGAGGTCAAGTATCCACCATTTGCTGGAAGTGGCAAACGGAAGGCTTCTGTCTGGCTCAAGGCAATGCAAGAAGTTGCTACGCAGAGGAACGAAGCGCTTAGTGTGCGCTCCGCATTCCGTGTTCTACAAGGAAAAGCATTGGACTGGTCCATAAGTCACGTCGATTTACACGGACCATTTCCGAGCTGGGATTCCTTTGCAACACAGGTTCGAGCAAAGTTCGGAGGCGACGAGTCTTCGTACGCGCTGCGGAAATCTCGCCAAAACGTTCAGCAGACCGGCGATATAGAAGACTATATCACCACGTTCCAAGATGCTCTCGCAAAAGTACCAGCATTAGATCCAGCGCATGAAGTATTAATCTTTATCGATGGGACACGAAGCGACCTGCGAACGGAACTCATTTTCCGCAACCCGGCTAACCTGCTAGCTGCGTACTCGCTCGCTCGATCGTACGACGCCGCGCACTGCTTAGCCCATGACGTGAGTCTAAATTAGAAGAAGACAACGAGAGAAAAAAGAGCATCGAAGGAAAAGAATGGCAAGGGAAAGGATAAGCCACAAGTTAAAGAAAGAAAGGCTGCTCCGAAGCGAACTGAATCAGCCAAAACTTCAAGGCGTAAGGTACGGAGTCTGCTCGCTCCTGTTTATTCTTCGACCTCATCAGAATCGAGTGAGACGAATGCGGACAATTACGATGAGCCTATAGAGGTCGACAACGGCAAGAACGAAGCACAGAGAGCAAAGCCGACGTGCAGCAATTGTGGACACCAAGGACACTTTGCAAAGAACTGTTCTAAGCCTATCACCTCTAAAACTAAAGAAACTAGAGCAAGAAAAGCTTCTTCCATGGTTTCAATGTTATCATCCAGGAAGGACACGTTACTTACCACTACCGCCGAAGTTGGGGAACTGACAGTAACCGCGCTGATCGATAGTGCGTGTTCAAGGAGCGTACTCAGCCCGTCAGTTGCCGAAATTTTAGGCCTTATGGAAACAGCTTAACGGACCGACAGTACCAGGGCCTTCGCTGCAGCCAACAGAGACAATATGTACACAACGCCATGGGTGCCGCCCGTGAAGTGGTCATCGGGAAAATTCCGAGAGCTTTATGATTTCGAGATCATAGACTTCCACAATTACGACATGGTTCTAGGACTTGACTGGCTTAGATATCACCGCCCATTGATTGATTAGGACACTGACGCCTTATCTGTGATGTATAAGGGCAAATACGTTTGACTAAAGCAACGACCTGAGGAAGAGTTTCGCTACGTCAAACCGCCTTGTGGGGTGTCTCATACCTACCATGTCACCTTCAACAAAACCGCTTGCACCCCAGGAGGCTGCGATTCAGCTGGGGGAGAGTGTGAGACGGCCTTGCCACTTTGAGCGGCCGTCACCAAAGGTCACCAACCTTACGGCCTCCGACCTCAACCCACGCTCGCCGCGTTCGAGCCTTGCCAGTCATGCGAGGAATGCCTCTACGTTCAAGTTTGATCCCGGTTCATGTTACACAAGAAATGAACCGAGATTACTTGGAATGCAAAAGAACTTTAGAAGATCAGTTAGGATCAAAACTTCGACTAGAGACGTCGTCCCTACTTGTGACGATGCGTCATTCACGACCAGGAGGTCGAGGCCTACTCAGGCAGTTCCCAAAGTGCGAACTGCAAGGCAGCCACCCCGACGAGTGCATAATGCCGCTGCTGTGCCAAGCAGCCAACTGAGGGGGCAGCCGAAGGGAAATTCGTCCGGCCGACGCTCCAGCGTCCTTGTCTACCAGACTACCTTCCTAGCGACAGATCCGGAGCCTTGGGATCCCGAATCGAGGAATCGCGCCACGTCGGACTCGGAGTGACACCGACGGAGATTGTGAGTCCCGTCTCAAACCCGCAGCGTGTCTGAGTACCGCGCATCCAAGTGACTGGTGGTTCGACCGTGCCCGGGTCGAAGCCAAGCCACACTACGCCCATTCCACAGGACAGTCATCAGGGCGCACTCGACGTCCGCGCTCCACATACGGAAGGACCGCGTGTGTCGCGTAAGTGCTATCGCGACCGGGTTTTCAACCGGTCGTCATCGCAGCCGTGCCGCCATCGCATCCGAGAGATCGACGTCGTACACGGTGTTCTCCCCAACGGACCGCGACTGTCCTGATTCAAGCGACTCTCTACAACGAACCGAGAAGACCTTGATAACCTTGTTTTCGCGTGCGAGATGCGCTATCGCTTTCCGCACGGCAATTGCGTGCGCCAGCCTATGTAAGTTACCAGGCGCCGCAGAGTAAATAAAGTCTTTTAAGTTTCGCCACCCGCTTCCTCACTGTCTTACAAAAATGATCATTATTAATAGCTAAATAAACTTTCGTTAAATTGCAAGTTATTCTGTATTCTTGTTTGTTATTTTTGATTGAGTTTGGACTGGATTTTTTAACGCTAAAAATTGGTAAACAATGTCGAATCCAAACAACAATGGACCAAAGGAATCTAAAATGATCCAAATGACAACAATCCCCATTATCTATTCTATTGTTATGGGTTTATCTTTAATCCTGTATGCTGCTTCTAAATACCTCAAATCCATGTCGGACTCGGTATTTTTCTGCCACAAAAGGATTTAAACAAAACCTCTACAAGGATTTATAAGGTTTCCTAAAAACATAGCCCATATAAATAGACACTTACCAGTTTTAGGGTAATGGGATCCCACAATTAGCAGGGAGCAAGTATCATCTTGGGTAACAAGATACTTTAGTATCACAGCATCATAGATAAATGCATCTAATTCACTTTTTTACAAAGAAATGGAAATGAAGATTAGTTAAATCACCAAAAGAACTTTTTTCAATGGATTTCATGCAGTGGAATAACTAATAAATATAGCTATTAGTTTTGGAATTAGTAGATGATACATGTGGTTTACTTCAATACTTTTAAACCTTAAAAAACTTGTCTGCATTTTTAATCCATTAACATGTCACTGTTGAAATACATATCTATCTCTTTATTAAGCCAAATGTTATACCTAGCTTTGCAATGGTAATCTAGTAAAGCACAACATTTTTACCCAATTTGAACTGCTTTAATGCCTTCCATAACATTCGTCTTGTTAAACTGCTGCATGTATTGATGCATTGTGGGATGGTTCTGTTGGAGGACTGCATCTGTGTGAGTGTTGGGCACTGTCCCAAAGCGCAAAGGAGCATTGTGGGAGTATGGTTCAACTAACTAAAAGTCGACAATAAGAACCATTTGGTAACAATTCGAATTAACACAAACCACTAGGTGGACATTCACTTGTGCTTCTCGCCCTTCTTGTGGTGACCTTTGCTCTGACATGACGTGTATCCCAGGTCTCATCAAAGCACGTGAGTAGCATGACCTAGCCCTGACTTTTCCGACGTGACCTCTGTACCACCACGAGGCCTTAGTTTAAAGCTATGTTCGCAAGGTTCCATGTCATTACCAGAAAAAAACAGAGGCCTTAAATAGCCATTCGTATATTTCATTTAGACAATCATAATCCGACATTTCTGAACTCAATTTGCAATTATCATATGGCCCAGAAAATGGTATGCAAGATATGTGAATTATGCAAAATACGCATTCGTACCATCAGTGCTTGAGTTAAACTAATAAATATAAACTGTGTAGTCTTCGCCTATTTCTGCACCAAATTAAGGGCCAATTGTCAATGCCAGTATAGTGGCTGCATAAGTTATATTTTAAATGTTGCCTGCAAGAGGAACAATTCTGTACAAACGTGACACGTTTAGGTATCGAAGAAAGATCCAGTTGTAAATTTAAAATGAATATTTGATTTAAGTCAATGTAACATAGATATTTACAGGATACAAATTTACAATACAAAAGTTAAATACAAAACTACCACATGGCGTGGTTGAAATAAACGAAGTGAATGACGAAATCCAGAGTGATTGGACACGTCCAGGCATGGGGAAGTCCGTGGCAAGAAGGAGACAGAGTGCACGGGCAATGTTCTTTATATACCTGTCCCTTTCCTGCCCGGATGACGCGGTAGATCCGGGTGAACAAGGGATCTCACAAACGCACAGGCAACATTCTGTGATGCATAGGGAATCACACGAACACACGACGGACGTTTTGCATTTGCCGCGTATGCCGCGTGCAATACGGCGAAGCCTTGTGGTGCAGCGCACGCGCAAGGGGCGCTATGATAATAACGCCACAGTACTCCCCCCAGTGTCTAGCGATAACGACTGGGAAGGTAAATAGGGCGGCCGCATCGGAGTCGGAGTCGTCAGAGGAGGCGCGGTTGCGGTCGGTCGGGATTGCCGGTGTCCCAAGACAGTTGAGCCGCTGATGAGCAGCTGTTGAAAGCGGACCCGGAGAGTGTCCCGAGGTGGAGCTTGTGTATGCGGAGTTGGGTCAGCAGATCCTGCGGTTGACTGTGTTGGTGGCCAGACTTGAAGAATGCTTTTAGGTAGCCGCTTAGGATGCGGTCCAGTTTGTGCTGACTGTGTCTGCTCTGAGAGAATAATGGGCAGCAGTGCCGAATGCACTGGCGTAGTTGGGCCCGACGAGGTAGGAGCCGCCTATAGCATAGGCAGAGAACGCGTGGTGGGAACCAGGGCATGTTGTGTGCCTGCCGTTTCGGACTGCCAGGTATGGGCTGGCACCATGCGGTCGATGCTGACCGTGATGTCCCTGTTGCCTCGTCATAGCACAAAGTCCTTTGCGGAGCGAGAGACGGCCTCCAGCGGGCCTTCGTAATGCTGCTCCAAAGCCCGGCGCAACCGATCGACCCGCAAGAAAACGTGCATACACGTGAGTAGCTCACGTGCGATAAAGATCAAGTGCAGACCATGGTGGTTAGCCGGAGGCGGGCGAATGGCCTTTATGACCCGCTCTAGATCGAGCACCAGGGCGTGCGGCAAAGAAGGGAGCATAAGAGGAGCGATAAAAATAAGCTAGGAAGCAGCAATGGACTCCCGTAGACGAGGTTGGCGGGGGACGTGCTGGTATCCTCGTAGACCGCTGCTCGTATGCCAAGAATGAACATAGGAAGAGCCACTAACCATGAAGTGCCTGCGTTGCACATAACTGCAGCTTTCAGTTGGCGGTGAAATCGCTCGACCATGCCGTTGGCGGCCGGGTGATACGGAGTCATCCGGATCCGATAAAATCCTCAGGGGGAGCTGAGAGCTGCGAACAAGCTGGATTCAAACTGCCCGCCCTCGTCGGTAGAGATGTGGGCAGGAATGCCGAAATGGGAAATTCAGCTGCTAAGAAGGCAGCTGCCGCTGTAGTAGCCTGGATGTCAGGAAGTGGGATGGTTTCCGGCCAGTGGGTGAAACGGTCGATGCACATCAGAAGATACGTGAACCCACCGTTGGGTGGGAGCGGTCCTACCAGGTTGATGTGAACATGTTCAAAGCGTGCATTCAACTGGATAATAGGGCTCACTGGGCTGTGAGTGTGGCAGCCGACTTTGGAGCACTGGCAGGGCAAACACGAACGGGCCCAGTTAGCGCAATCCCGGCAGAGTGACGGCCACCCAAATCAGTTACCGATGAGCTTTGATGCTTTCTGGCCATGATGGGCAAGGTTATGGAGCATGTTGAAAACCTGCCTGTGGAACGGAGCCAGAACCCATGAGCGAGGGTGGCATGTGGAAGTTTCACACATCAGGTGTCAAGGTATAGGGTACTGAAGCGCGGTTTCCGGCCACGAGTTGGTTCAGCGCAGCGCCCATCATGACGTTGGACGCGTCGACAAGTAGGGCCATCAAAGCAACCGGCAGCGGTTGCACCAGGGTAGTTGCAGCCGCTAGTTGCTGTTTGCAGCAGGCAAAATCGCTGCGGGCATCCTGCATCCACAGTACCGGCGTTGCGTCGTTTTTTCTTACTTCCATTTAAAAAGTCATTGAGGCTGGCCTGCATATGTGCCGCGGAAGGCACGATCTGGCGGTAAAAATTAAGCATCCCCAAGAAATGGCGCAGTTGACGGATGGTAGTCGGCTCAGGGAAGTTAATAATGGCGTCCACCTTGCTGGGGAGTGGAGTAAGGCCATTGGTAGGAACCGTGTATCCCAGAAAGGCCACTGAGGGCTGACCGAAAATGCACTTCGCCGGGTTAATCACGATGCCGAACTCCCGGAGGCGTTGGAAGAGCAGTCGTAAGTGCCTCATGTGGTCTGCGGCGGACCTCGATGCCACCAGGTTGTCGGCGAGGTATTTGTAGCAAAATTCAAAATTGCGGAGGACACTGTCAATAAACCTCTGGAACATCTGGGCGGCATTGCTGAGCCCGAATGGCATCAGACTGAATTCAAAAAGGCCGAAGGGAGTGGTAATCGCGGTATTGCAGATGTCCGCCGCAGCTACGGGGATTTGGTTGAAGGCCCGCACTAAGTCGATCGAGCTGAAAATCGTACAACTGGCCAGCTGTTGTGCACAGTCCTGGATGTGCGGTACTGGGTAACAGTCAGACACTGTGGCAATGTTAAGTTATTAATAATCGCCGCAGGGACTCCAGCTACCGTCCTTCTTCGGCACCATGCGCAGCGGGCTCGCCCAGGGGCTGTCGGATGGCTGGCAGATTCCTTGTTCCAGCATGGCATCGAATTCTGCTTTCGCCAGGTGGACGCGATCCGGTGAAAGGCCTCGTGGTCGTGCGAACACAGGGGGCACGTTTGTCACTATGTGGTAAACAATGGGGTGTTTAACTTTCCCTGGCGTGCGGGTGCGAGTGATGTTCGTAAACTCCAAGAGAAGCTGTGATGCGCGGTGGTCACCATTGACCACCTGGAGACCAAGAGATTGCACCTTAGCCATGTACCCTCAGCTGGAGAGAAGAGTGAGGCCATCGCGAGGGCACTGGCTACGAAGGTCTACCAGCAGGTTGAAGTGGTTGAGGAAGTCCGCACCGATAATCATGCGGTCGACGCCGGCGACAATAAACTTCCAGCGGAAGTCGCGCAACAAACCGAGGCCGAGTGTTATGTCGCGTGTGCCGTATGTGGGAATCAACGTCCCGTTCACAGCACTTAGCATGATGTTACCAGGGCGGCAGCGCTCTGCTGGAGTAGGTGGGATGACAGAAAAGTCCGCCCCGGTGTCGATTAGGAAACACTGGCCTGACTTAGGATCTGTGATGAAAAGGCCCTTAGACTTGGCCAGCCCACCGGAGCCTAATTCCTGCGGTAGCCGCGCTAGTTTTCCTTGTCCTCGAATGTGCAGGGCGTCGTTCAATGTTCCGCTGCACCACCAAATGTTGCGTGGTACTAGCAGATTCCCGAATCGTCCATCTGCTGGCATGCGCCTCTGCACCTGGAGTTAGAACGTGGCTGACACGTGCGCGACCGACGCCTCGGTTTGCGGAAATGCTTTTCTTTTTGTTGGTAGCAGAACTGGGTGCAGTCTTGGCTGAGCGATCAAAACAGGATTAAAGCAGTAAATAGCCAACACTGAAAGTTTCTTCTAATGCATTTATTCTTATTTGCATGGTTAATCATGCAACTAAGAATGGGACCCAATGGATATTACAATCGATCCATGGTCCCCTGATACTGGTAGTTCATCAGCAGGGTCGTGAGTGAGAGTCAAAAAAACGGAAGATGAAAAATAAACAACAAAAGCAAGATGGCGCTGAGCAAAAAAAACTCTTATACACTAAGATCAGGTGCAAAACGAAAAAGGGGATTCAGGGCTAGCCACAGCACCACCAACCCTAACATTGACTAGTGTCAGGTGCTAAACAAAAGAAGTATTGCAGTGCCACCACCTGGTGAGGCGGAGCACCATGACAAACCCTAACTAGGGTATATGAACACATATGATCCTAACCAAATTAACATTCATTAGAGCCTAGCACGACCAGAGGACGTTTTGTTTTTATTTAAACGACGTTTCGCCACCATGTGGCATTCTTCAAGTTTCCAACTAAACAAATAAATACAAATTAATTT
>JAQGBX010004207.1:0-15772 GCA_034698745.1 Megaphyllum sjaelandicum | reverse complement strand
TGCAGTTGACAACGCTGTCTAACCGTAGAACGAGAGGGATGCTGATCGATGCCTTCAAATTCATGACAGGGCATATGAATGTCACCTGCCAAGACTTCTTCACCCTTCAGTCAAGTGTCATCAGGGGTCATGAGCTAGCGTTGTTTAAGCCAGCAGCTCGCCTTGACCTGCGGAAGTTCTTTTTCGGTCACTATGTAGTTGACTCATGGAACAGTATGCCTGGGGGGTTTATCTCGAACTGTAGTAGTGTTAACACTTTCAAGAACAGGATCGACAAAGTGATATTCCCCGTCTAGTGGCTATACCTTTGTGTTTTTCATTAGTTTTTTTAAAAACTTTTAAATTCTTGATGGCAACAAGCTATTGTAGCTTTGCTGTAATTGTTATAATAATAATAATAATAATAATGAAACAACTTATTAAAATCATTTCCCTCAAAGCAATTTATTGAAATCATTTCTCTCAATAAGGCAGTGTATTGAAATCATTTCTCTTCAAAAACAACCCCAATTTATTGAAATCATATCTTTTAAATTCTCAATGAAACAAATTAGTAAAATTGTTTCTCTCATTGAAACAATTTGTTAAAATCGATTCTCTCAAAGAAACCATATATTAAAATTGATTCTCTTAATGAAACCATATATTAAAATTGATTCTCTCAATTAAACCATACATTAAAATTGATTCTCTCAAAGAAACCATTTATTAAAATTGATTCTCTCAATAAAACCATTTACTAAAACTGATTTTCCCATCAAAAATAATTTATTAAAAAAAACATTTTATTGATAGAAACATTTTATTTAAATCAGTTTTTTTGAGTTCCAATTTTCGCTGTAATCATTGTTTTAAATTCAACATTTTATCAAAACATTGATAAGATCTATTAAATAAAAAATATCGATAAGGTATATTAAATTAAACATATAGATATTTTTACCATTAAGAAATTATGTCCTGCCGTTAGCTCAAAATCTTAACAAAATAACTTCGAATATCTTAGTTGCTTAATATCATTGAATTATTTTAAAAACTGTTCAATTATGAAGATGTCATTGCAGGTTCTTAACTTACGTTTTTCGCAACAATTTTGAAAAATGAATAACGAGACTATCTAAAAGGAGCTAATTTATTGTATTGACCCAAGAAGTCATGGAGAAAAATAAATAAATTTTCTTGAAAGAAAAACTGGTTATTGATAGCTGACTGGAACTTTTTTTCATATTCTCATCACACCGTTTATTTTCATACAAAGCAATTCTTTGTGTTTCTTGGCCCATTTCATCAAAGTTTGTTATTCTCGATATAATAAAATGCAATAAAACGTTGAGCCCTATGGCACCCTATTGAGAAAGAAATAAGAGAACCTACGTTGACCCTAGATCATCTTGTGAATATTTATTGTATGTTGAAATTTAAACCTTGCAAAACAGAACCCATATTTATACATTCGTATGTTGAATGGTACATCGGTTTTATACTACCTCTACTGTATGCACGCGGGTAATGACGTCTTATTGAATACTCAATCATAAAAACTAACTTTATGACGCAACACAATTTCTGATAAATGAAATTGAAAAATGAAGAAGCGTATAGCAAATACCACCTTCAAAAGAATGATGACGTCTCTGGAAATCCTCACAAAGTCTCACTAACTTCAAAGGTTAAGAGGTGAAACAGACAGCATATGTTAGCAAATTCAGTACAGTACATGTACAGCTAAAGTTAAAGTAAAACCTGGAAAACTGACCATATTTGAATAGTGACCACTTGTTTAAGCTGACCACTTTTTAATGTAGGCCTGTTGTTTTTTAAGTGCACATATCCTTCATAAAAATTCTCCGTATAGTGACCTCTCTCTATTGTGTACAGTGACCAGTGTGTGTTGTCTTTTTTGCAATTGTTTACATTGCAATGTAAATTAAAAAGTGACCAGATAACGGATGAGTCACGTTAACTCTTGCTTTAACCCCTTGGACATGATGATACTTTACTTTTTTGGTTTTGTGGTTTTTTACTACGACGTGTATTACAGTCTACATGTATAAGTGCAGTGTACATATTCATTATTTTAATTTAATTCAGGCATTCTTTACATAGTGGCAACCTGTGTACAGTGACCAACAAAGCATATTTTTTTATTGGTCACTCTTAACAGGTTTTACTGTACTTGAATTTTACTACATATGTACAAGTGGAGTTCATTAAGTTTTCGCAATCATTTAAAAAAATAAAAATAAACGGCTATATGGATTTGAATAAAATTTGTTAGAAAAATTATATGAACATATTTCAACATTACAATACATGTAGGCCTATGTTTAAAAAATTTTACTTGCTTAAAATGTGGATTCCGGTGGATTCCATTTTGGCTCAGTTAAGCGGAAATTTATTGAACACACCTAATAATTGGGAGAGTTGTAGAGTTCAGTCTTCCCAAACAGTATTAAAACTACAGCATTCATAAAAATCATAGAATTAATACTTCAAAGATTTTCAAAATACAGTAAAACCTGGAAAAGTGACCACCTTTGAATGGTGACCACTTTTTAGTGTATTGTTTTTTTCTAGTGCACATTTCCAGTGTGTGTTATCTTTTTTGCAATTTTTACATTGCTATCGTATTTCCAATGTAACCAGACAGATGTACAGCTGTAAGGTAGACTGGTGGTATGGGAGTAAAAGGTCCTTAGTTAAAGAAGGAGACGCTGTAATTAGTATTAACAAGGCTTCCTACAATACATGGATAAGAGACAGCTAGGGTCGATTTCAGAAACAGGAAACATCGAAAGCCATTGGCAACACAAATATCTGCTCATACCTGGCATCATTGTAAACAGCCAGAAAAGTAAACAAAGAAGCAAACTAGAAAACCATCCCCAAACTCCATTTTATGGGTGGTGACAGTTAGAGGAAATTACTATCCCCAATTGAGTCAGCAGGGACGTTATACTAGCTCTCGGTAATAACCTAGACACCTTAGGAGGGGCTATGAATCTGCCTATTTAAATTCGGTATATTAAGTTACATCAGAATTTTCATTAAGGACGACACGGTCCATGTGACGAGCTCCTCTCTTCGACACCACCTTTCCCACCTCCTCCGAATTGTGCATGGTCACTTTGCATTATGCAAATACTGAATATTGATTGGTAGTGACAACGACGCGCCATAAAACTTGGCCCAACATCAAATTGTATACCGGAGGGATGTGAGGCAAATATGGTTAAAAAAACAAAAAGCATGAGCTTCTGTTGACATTAGTCATTAAAACGATATCCGAAATACACGAATTTCCAGCTAATAATGATTATTACTAACTGCTGCCAAAGGAGCAACTTTTCAATGGAGCAATCAACTGAGGTGAAGGTGCTCGCTCAGAATTAATTAGTTCACATAAAAATATGAGAAAAATTATGTGCTCAATAAGAGAAAGATGGTCGATAAAGATATGCCCTAAAGGTGAGCATTGCGTTGATCTAAGATTTGAAATGTTATGAACATGAAATTATGTTAAAATTGAGCAAGATGCTTCAGGAAAAATGCTTGTTTTATGATGCGAGGGTCATGATTCCAGATATCAACCAGAATTTAAAAATATTTCATAGTCGTTTACATGTCTACATCATCATATCACACATGTTTCAGATGTTCCAAAACTGAAGCAAGGCAGAAACCCAACAAATTGTCTTCAGAGAAATGCATGTTTTATGATACAAATATTGTAATTCCAGATATCAACCAGAAAATAAAACTTTCAACCATGTTTAAATTTTTACATCATCATTATCATCTCACATGATTCAGATGTTCATAAACTGAAATAATGTTGAAACCCAGGAAATTGTCTTCATGGAAATGCACGTTTTATGAGAGAAGATACTGCACAATAGGGACTCAATCCCTTCCGGCATCTTTTCTGTGTGTTTCTTGGTTTTGATGATTAAGTATGTTAATTTGTAAATATACTTGAGGTGTTAGATTGTTCGAGGTAGCAAGTGGCCAATTTGTAAAACAGCCACATGTGCGGCTCCTGGCTGCTGCTTAGGATTGATTCAAAGAAGTTGAATTGAATTGAAGTTAGTATGGTCAAAGTTTGACGGTAGTTTAGTAGTTGATGTTATTGCAGTAATGTTTGGCCAGCATAAGGTGAGGCCAGGTGGGAAGGGACATGAGGCATAAGGCCCAGGGAGTTATCTGGTCTGAATGTTTCAAGTCGTTTACATGTCTACATCATAAAGTATCTCACATGTTTCAGATGTTCCGAAGCTGAAACAATGTTAAAACCCAGGAAATTGTCATCAGTGAAATGCATGTTTTAGGATGCATGTGTGGTAATTCCACATGTTTGAGATGTACAGAAATTGAAACAATGTTGAAATCCAGCAAATTGTCTTCAGAGAAATGCAATGTTTTAAAAATTGATGAAAATATGGTAGGCCTATGTAATTTCATATATCAACCAGACAATAAAATGTCAACCGTGTTCACAATTTTACATCATGCATTATCTCACATGTTTGAGATGTTCAGAAACTAAAACAATGTTGAAATCCAGCAAATTATTTTCAGAGAAATGCATGTTTAATGATGTAGTTCATCGTAATTTTAGATATCAATTAGAAAAATAAAATTGCAATCGTGTTTTCGTTTTTACATCATCAGTATCTCACATGATTCAGATGATGTTCAGAAACTAGATCAATGTTGAAACCTAGCAAAATGCTTCAAGTAAGTGCTTATTCTATGACGCAAAAACATGATACTAGGTCCAAACTTTAGGCTAGATGGTGAAATAGTTTAACCTATGCATGTTATATTTACATGTTTTAATCAAAAATCACAATTTAAGTTTCTGAACATTTGAAAAATATGTTACGATCGACTCAGCAAAATCTCTTCAGGAAAATACATGTTTTATGATGCGAGGATGGTAATAACAGACATCAACTAAAAATTATATTTCACCAGAGTTTATCAATTTTACATCATCATATTGTGTTAAAGATGTTTCAAAACCAAAGCAATGTTTAATTACTTTTACATATATGCTATTTATGTGCTTGTCTAAGATTTGTCCAACGAAGCATCGGCTTCAGACTCAGTAAATACTCAAACATGTTTTTTTCTCAAATCATGTACTATACACGTACAGAAGCCTAACACAGTGCATGTGTATGCCAAGTAAAAAGCACATTATACAACATTATAATGTACTTGTTTTCACAAGTTACACACATTTTCAACATGTTTCGACTTGTTACATTTGATGTCTAACTAAGCAAAATGTACCAAAGATGTTTTTTGGCATGTTGCGACGGGTAATGCATGACAATTTACTGAGCACAAGTGCTTAAAAGTGTTTTTTTTTCGTTTTGGGGCACATTGCAAATGCCTTTTATGACATTGACAAACGCCGTAACTTATTTTGACAAGAAACAAAAATACATTTAACACGTGTCATACATGACTTTAACATGCATTGTAGACGTGTTTCAAAAGACCTTAAAATGCATGCATAACATGTACTTTGCATAGGTCTTAAACATGTTATGGACACGTCATTGTCGAGTCTTAGATGCATATTTGATAGCCCTTTTGGGTATTAAGCACTTTTGAGCAACTGCTCAATAATTGTTCCAGTGCCCTTCCGTTGTCATGGCAACGCCAGGATTCATCCTTCCTGTCCATTCGCATTTTAAAAAGCTCTTAAAAATGCAAATCAGCTTTATAAACACATCAGGATTTGCGGTTAATTATTTTGAAAGCTCGTGTAAAACGCAATAATAGCGAAACTAATTAGCTGCTAAATAATAAGCGTAATTCAACAATGGAAGCGAGCGCCTCCTGGCGACATTCAATGATGCCAACGATTATGAAAGTCATTTCCGGGATAATTTTAACGAAATTATCGAAAAAGGCATCACGGTTGAATACTTCAAAAATTTCTAAAAATAGGACCATTAGTACGTTTCTCAAAATGTCAACGACGATTTCTCAGTATTGGCTAAGATGAATTTCTGTACCAAAATTGGAAAAGATGAATTTCTGTACCAAAATTGGAAAAGATGAATTTCTGTACCAAAATTGGAAAAGATGAATTTCTGTACCAGAATTGGAAAAGATGAATTTCTGTACAAAATTGGAAAATATGAATTTCTGTACAAAATTAGAAAAGATGAATTTCTGTACAAAATTGGAAAAGATGAATTTCTGTACAAAATTGGAAAAGATGAATTTTTGTAAAAATTGGAAAAAAAAAGAATTTTTGTAAAAATTGACAAAGATGAATTTGTGTAAAAATTGACAAAGATGAATTTGTGTAAAAATTGACAAAGATGAATTTGTGTACAAAATTGGCAAAGATGAATTTTTTTGTTCAAAATTGGCAAAGATGAATTTTTTTGTTCAAAATTGGCAAAGATGAATTTTTGTGTGCAAATTGTCAATGATGAATTTTTGTGTGCAAAATTGCCAAAAATGAATTTTTGTGTACAAAATTGGCAAAGATGAATTTATGTGGACAAAATTGGCAAAGACGATCTTTTGTACAAATTTGGAAAAGATAATTTTTTTTTCACAAAATGCGCAAAAGAAAATTTTTTCAAAATTGGCAGAGATAAAAGTTTCCGATTTTAGAAAAGAAAAAAATATTACAAAATTAAGAAAAAATACATGATTACAAATTTCCAAAAATGCATTTTTTAAACAATTCATTACATTAAAAAATCAATTTTGGCGAAATTAACATAAATTATCACTTGGAAAATTATACGCCTATTTTTTGAGGAATAAAATTCAAAACTTTTCTTAAACAAGCTGAAAATTGAAGGAAAAACTGACCTCAAGAGAAGAAAAACGGATACAAAAGTAATGGTCAACGTAAATGTCGTTCACCTTTTTGACCATGCACTTTGTGTGTAACATAAGGGATGTTAAGTACGAGGCCTTTAGCACCTTATCAGTTAAACGCAAATAGTTAAGTCCTACTTAAGGTCTTCAGCGCAGATTTTTATTGGCGACTTAAGGGATCTTCAATATCTCTAGTAAAGAATTGTGGCTGCCCGAATGACCATTGGTCAGCCTAGACAGCCTAAAGACATTAAGCTGGACAATAATTCTTATCTATCGCGATTAAGCAGAATATGAGTTTTGCCAAATGGAGCAAAACAAGAAAAATACAAACTGACCAGTGGTCATTTCGCCCTTCAGGCAACCTTTATTAGCGCATGATGGCACACACACATAGCCATTAAATCCCAGCAAGTCCTTAAGCAACATAAAAATAACTAACTTTATTAAATCCTTGATAGACACGTTTAAAAAATGATTACAGTAAAACCTGGAAAAGTGAGCACCAGTTTATGTTGACCACTTTTTAGTGTTTTGTTTTTTCTAGTGTATACATTTCCCGCATAAAACTTCTCCGTATAGTGACCAGTGACCACTTGTCTATTGTGTATACAGTGGCCAGTGATGTGTGTTGCCTTTTTTTGCAATTTTTACATTGCCAATGTACTTTAAAAAGTAACCAGATAACGGATGAGTTACGTTACATCTTGCTTTAACCCTTGGACATGATGCTTCTGTACTTTTTTGGTTTTGTGGTTTTTTACTATGTGTTTTACAGTCTACATGTATAAGTGCAGTGTACGTGTTCATTACTTTAATTCAGGCATTCTTTGTATAGTGACCAACTTAGCATTTTTTGATGGTCACTCTAAAAAGGTTATACTGTATTTACATGTATGTAATGTATGTCATAAAGGTTCATTATTTTGGTTAAATTCAGACATTTTTTGTATAGTGACCTCCTACGTATACAGTGACCAAGATAGCATTTTTTTGGTGGTCACTCTTAACAGGTTTTACTGTAATTTATATGTTTGGGGTAAAATATTCTAAAACAACTTAGCTATTGTTTCAACGTTAACATTTTTACGTTAGTTCTTTGCATACTGTACACTTCATCCAGTAACAAATTATTCGATCATTTTTCACTCCGGCAAATTAATTTACGATTAACGAGCTGTTAAGTTTGGCATTAACGTCTCGTTTTATTCGTGTCGAGTCGTTAATGTCGTGCATAATTCAGATAAGATTACTCCTAGAATAATTTATGATTTTTTTATCTTTGTTTTCGTACCCTATTTGCCAAAAGAGGGTGTAAAAATAGAAAGCCAAAAGAAATTAATTAGAGACCTGAAGAAAGAGTGAAATCCACCGAGGTTTAAACACTAATAGGTTGCACGAGCACTCTGCTCGGCCGCCATCTTTGTGAGCCTTGCAGCATTTGGATTTACGTGAATTTTTGTCTGTAACTTCTGTTACGTTTATGGTAGCGCATTGGTAATTTCATAATTCGATAAAGCATACAATTTACGAGGATGTCCTCCATTACAATAATATTCTATCTCAAGTAGTTTCGGAATTACAGCGGCGTGAGTTAGGCAAAAGCATGAAAATGTTGATTAGTTTATCAAATTTTTAAGACTCATTGCAAGGTGCGCTTAAGTCACCTGATCATATACGAAATATACTGTATTATAAAAATTCATAAAATAATTTAAAAAACGAATATATTTTACAAATTAAACATGTTATAATTTGTTTTTAATGTGTAATTTCATGCATGCACACTAATTCTTATCTATCGCGATTAAGCAGAATATGAGTTTTGCCAAATGGAGCAAAACAAGAAAAATACAAACTGACCAGTGGTCATTTCGCCCTTCAGGCAACCTTTGTTAGCGAACGATGGCACACACACATATAATAAAATGATGTAAATTATCTAACTAGTGTATAATTGCCATTAAATTTACATTACATGCATAATACTTTCTATACAAGATATTTTTCAAGAAAAACAAAACTTTTCATATATACTGCATATACACTGTACTACCTTTGGATGGTGACCACCTGTTTATGTTGACCACTTTTTAGTGTATACTGTTTTTTCTAGTGTGCATTCGATTCATAAAAAATTCCGCGTAGTGACCAGTGACCACTTGTCTATTGTGTACTGTGTCCAGTGCGTATTGTCATTTTTGCAGTTTTTACATTGCCAATGTACCTTAAAAATTGACCAGATAACAGATGTGTCACGTTACATCTTGCTTTAACCCTTGGACATGATGATTCTGTATTGTTCTGGTTTTGTGATTTTGTACTACGTGTATTACAATGTACATGTTCATTAATTTAATTCAGGCATTCTTTGTATAGTGACCACCTTGTATAGTTACTGAACTGTGCATGTGAAGAAACTTAAATAATTATACTTCTGTACTGTAAATATAAAAACAAAATGTAACCATTTTCATGCACATTTTAATTTTTTCAACAAAAACTGTAAATTTTCATAAACTGTAATTATATACAGTAATTAAACTTTCAAAATTATATCATTACCTTAAAAAAACATCTCAAATGCCAAAAGTATATATTTTTTGGTACAAAATCGTACAATTTGTGGTATTAAATTATCATGATGATGATGATGATGCTTTTACAACAAATATTTTCAACAAAGATTGTGGCGTCTGTTTGATGTTAGATGGCGTTTTATTCAGTCGTTATGTAAGCAGGCCAATGCACTTTCGGGAATTTCAATCACACTTCTCGCTCCTTAATCCTAATATGCAAATTAGTTATGACATTTTTAATGTCCTCGAAACGCCTTAGAGGCTAAGTAAGAATTAGCCTCTTGAGCTGAAGTTGCTTAAACATATAGGGGAAAAAAAGCATTAGTGCGAAATAACTCCTTCTGGGTTTAATTAAAGCTAGACTTGACGCTAATACCGAATTCCTCGGTCGCCATAGCAACCGTTGAGTGGCGCTGCGATGGCGACCGGAAGTGGACGAAAATGTCAACGTATAATGACGATCGACTTACAACTGTCCCTTGCTCCAAAAAAAAATTGGCAACATTGGAAGAAATTCGTGGTGCCTGCATTGATTTACTTCCGCTTCAAACAAAGTAGATGGCAATGTGACAAATTTGCCCGGAAGTCACTGGTTGACAATTGCTATAAACTCCAAAACTTAAGATCAAAATGCATCCCAAAGCACTTTCCAGAAATGCTGCTCTTTAATGTCCATCGGCTGCAGAGGACAAATTAGCCAAATTCTCAACTTTTTCAGAGTAATTTCAAAATTGACAATAACCTTTACCGATTACAAATGGCAAAACTTTAAAGATTTTGAAAAAAAAAAACTAACTTTAATAAATTTTCTTAAATGTCAACGCAAAATCGTGGATGACATTGGGATATGTTAGCCATTGATCGGGGAAGTTTGTTTAAAAATCAAAAAATATGTGAAGTGGAATTTCTGAGGGAACCTCGTAACAGTAAAAATAAGCTTAACTTGTGAATCTTAACACCTCATGTGTAGTAAAACAACGTAACATTGCTTTCAGGTGGTGGCCAGGGTCCTCTATCAAAAAAGAAGTTTGTGTATGTAAAGCATTTTTCAGGGGTATGAAACAAAAAAACAAAAACGTTCTATGGAAGATCGATTTTTTAAAGTGTAATCTGTATTTGAAAAGGTTTGTGAATTTAATTATGATTTATATTGAAATCCAGTTCAAAAATAATTTATATTCAAATTTTAAGATAATCTTTGAATGTTAATAGAAATGTTATCATTTCCTGATCTTTATTTTTAAATTTGGGATGAATGTAGACGATATATGAGAACGTGTATTTTAATTGCTTGTCTTTCCACTTTTGTTGAAAGTACTTTTCTTTTTAGGCAATCCCATTGGACCCAACAAATTATGAAAATTGGTTCACGTATTTAAAACTACAGGAAAGCGAAAGTGACGTCGAAACGTTTTGTGATAAATATGAGAGGGCCATCGCAAACAAACCTGCAACCAAAGTATGTTTAGAAAAAATGTTCAGTTTCTGTTAACCATACTGTAAGTATCGTATTAAATAAACTGACTGCACTGTATGTAATATTGCAGGAGAAAGGTTGCTATAAGTAACTCGCTTAAACTACTTTATAATATATATAGATGTTGAATTGCAGCTAAAAACAGTACTAACACCAGCAAGAGCTGTACTAACACCAGCAAGACCTGTACTAACACCAGCAAGTTCTCTACTAACATCAGCAAGATCTCTACTAACATCAGCAAGATCTCTACTAACATCAGCAAGAGTGTACTAACACTGCAAGAATTTGATTTTTTCAAACAATTATATGAAAAGTTTCTTCTATTTAACCCAGAAAATTCAACAACTTGGGTTCAGGTAAGAGGAAGAGTGTACTAACACTGCAAGAATTTGACCTTTTCAAACAATTATATGAAAAGTTTCTTCTATTTAACCCATAAAATTTAACAACTTGGGTTCAGGTAATAGGAAGAGTGTACTAACATCAGTAAGAGTTGTACCAATATCAGTTAACATCAGTATAATTTTGTACTGTTCTATACTAATCCTTCGATCAGGGCGAAGAAAAAATGTCGGGCGTCTAGACCTGTTGCATATTGTTATGATATTTTTTAAATAAATTGTAATGCTCTACTGAATTATTTTCAAGTTTTTCAACAACCATGCATGCAGGTTACGCAGACTTGATACGTTTCTATTCATTCGTGACATGGCATAAATCCTGCATTTCCAACCTGGGTTGCATGGACCAAACTGCGTCAGTATACGTACGTCACGTGTTTCCATTGCATTACGTGATGACGTCAAACGCATGAGCGCCACCTGGGTGGCGCTTGCAGCAACTGCCGTTGTATGAAATTTCATTAGAAAAGCACTTTTAAACGTGGCGTGGAGATCTCCACTCCATTAGGTTTTCGCATCAACGTCACTTCTCTCTCATTCTGGTCCTAAATCCATTTCCTCCCCCTCATTTCATTTACTTTTATCCCCCTTTTATACGTTACTCCCTCTCCTCTTTTTCTCACGCTTAATGCGCTGCTGTCAAACGACGCAATTCCCACCTAAGTCCAAAAACCCCTGATTCTGGCAGAATCTTCATTAAGGTGTCACTCACTCACTATCCAAATAATCCCTCAAAACATGAATTTGAAAACCGTGAACCGAACATCCGACAAACTGCTGAATGTGTTCAACGAAAAACACAAACTTAGCGGAAATGAGGGAATGAGGCGATTAATAGGGTTTACCAGTCAACCGTTATCAATGGCAAGTTTTCCGAAGATATACAGAACCCTTATAGTTTCAGGCATAAAATTAAATGCGTTAAATAATTTAATCTAGTGTTTGGATAACGATGGAACATTTCTTGGATGTTGCGGATTTTACATTCGTAGTATTCACATCGTACATAATGTTCCCCGTTAAACAAAGCAAAATGATTTTATGCAAAATTCAAATATTTAAAAACTTTCAAAAAACTGTTTACGGATATTTCCAACATTGCGAAAAGTTCAAATAAATGTCAGAGAATTTCAAAGATTTTACATGAAAAATGTCAAAAAATTGCAAAGGTTGCGAAAATTTTAAATGAAGTTGTCAAGCAGCCAGAACGTTTTCTCACTGAGAAAAAGTCGGAAGCAGACGATTTTTTTTAACGAAATCGTCTGTTTGTTCAATATACTTCCGAACGTAATTCTATGAAAAGACGTGATTTTGTGTATACAAAGTTTGAAAGACGTCGAAATACTGTTTTTAAGGATACCGAGGATTTTAAATGAAAGATGTCGAAAAATTTGCAAATGCAATAAAACCTGGAAAAGTGACCACCTTTGAATAATAACCGCTTTTAAGTGTTTCGTTTTTTCTAGTAA
This sequence comes from Megaphyllum sjaelandicum, assembly GCA_034698745.1. Lineage (NCBI taxonomy): Eukaryota > Metazoa > Arthropoda > Diplopoda > Julida > Julidae > Megaphyllum > Megaphyllum sjaelandicum. The sequence goes on along the minus strand of JAQGBX010004207.1, from coordinate 2,985 downwards.
GCATTTACTTCATAAAAATTCTCTGTATAGTGACCAGTTCAGGTAGCCAGTTGAGTTGGTAGGAAATACGAAGAGAATAAAGTAACTTTAAAGTCCACATGAAGACTTTGTCTTTTCATTTTTTAACTTTACTGGCCCCACGTTGGGCACCAGTTATCAGGTAACCAGTTGAGTTGGTAGGAAATATGTACGTCGTCGGGATGATGGCGGAGAGTTGATCCAACCTTACCTCGCAACCAGATATTAAGGTCCGATGGGAAACAGGGCTGGACCGTCGATGATCAGATTCAGGAGTCACTAGGGTAGCTAAGAGGGGCCAGTAAAGTTAAAAAATAAAAAGACAAAGTCTTCATGTGGACTTTAAAGTTACTTTATTCTCTAACTACTCGCAAGCGCTACAGAGGGGGGCTCGAAAGAGATTCCCTAACAAAATTTAGACGCGGACCACCGTTGGTCACCAAACCCAAAAAAGAACGCTTTCTTATGTCTTGTCTTCTCTTTATATATCCTTTTCAGGTGCCCCGGGCTTCTCAACCTGTTCAGGTAAGCTGTTGATTGGTGAGTGCCTCTCGATGACTCAGGTGTAGGTGTGACTTCGATGACTCAGGTGAAGGCAGGAAGGCGGAAGATATGGACGAGGCTTACCGACGAGACACGTGCGTGAAGACGAACCCTGTATCCCCATTACACAGTATGTGTTGTGTTTTTTGTAGTTCTTACGAAAAGGCGTGATTTTGTGTATACCAAGTTTGAAAGACGCCAAAGAATTGAGACGATTTCAAATGAAAGATGTCTAAAAATTGCAAATACAGAAAAACCTGGAAAGGGACCTTTGAATGGTGATCACCTTTTTATGTTGACCACTTTTCAGTGTTTTGTTTTTTCTAGTGTGCAAAGTGACCACATATCTTTTGTGTACAGTAACCATGCAGTGTGTGTTGTGTTTTTTTGTAGTTTTTACATTGCCAATGTGCCCTATAAAGTGACCAGATAACGGACGAGTAACCTTAGGCTACATCATGCTAAACCCCCTGTGATTCTCTCAAATAATTCAGTAAGGTATTCAGATCGAAAAAAAAATCACTGAAAACACGATCATAAGAAGGAAAAAACGTTTTAGACAAGGATAACTTGATAATTTTTTCTTTGAAAAACAATGTGTAATAAGGCATTAAATATACTGTATGTAATGCACATGGACACAATGATTCTGTAATTGTTTGGCTTTATGGTTTTTTATGACCTATATTACAGTATACATCTACGAGTACAGTGTATTTGTTTGATTTAAATAAGGCATTCTTTGTATAGTGATCACCTGTCTACAGTGACCAACATAGCATTGTTTGTGGTGGTATCTCTTAAAAAGTTTTACTGTATTGTGAAGATTTCAAATGAAAGATGTCGAATGAATTCAAAGACTTCGATGCAAAGATTTCAAAAGAAATATGTGGACGATTTGCAAAGATTGCGAAGATTTCAAATGAAAGGGGTTATTAACCCCTTTCATTTCATTTCAATTCACAAGTTTCATTTAAATCTTTGCAAATAATTGCAAAGACGTAGATGAAAAATGCCAAAAAAAATGTAAATTAATGCAAAGATGAAACGTGGAGACGCAAATAAAGAGCAAAGATGTCAAATAACCACATTTACATAAATTTCAATCGTTCTCCGATAAGTTTAAAAGGCGAAACTCGAGAAGGGTATCTGGTTTTACGTGGTATAAATTTTGTGCAAATTTCTTCAGAAAAGATCATTGATTTTGTAAACCGCAACGTTTTCAGGAAATCCATAAAAAAGTCCCCTCGAAGCGGCAGAAGAGCGATGACGTCGTTACAATTTCCGGAAAACATTCTCCCCTCTTGTGCAACTTCCTTTCTGCTCGTTTCTCGCTATTTAATGCCAAGCAAATTCCGATGGGAAATTTCGCTTTTTCAGCAAAATCCTCGATGCGAATAAGATTCGCGAGATGAAAAAAAAAATAACCCTCGTGAAATTATTAAATAAATAAAATAAGGAGTTATGGGAAAAAGCGAAGTTTCCATCAATAATTTCATCAAAAACTAGTTTCAAATGCACAATTTCCCCCTCTTCGAAACATGTTACAGAAGATATTTTTGCATGCATTTTCTTCCTGAAATTACCTCAATATAAGATTCTATGATATATTCAACCTTTACCAAACACGGTTGCCAAGTTATTACTCAAATATGACTCATATTTCCTAAGACATGTATACAGCTATAAAACTAACTTGTCTAAAACCACATTGTGGGGAAAATCCAAAAACCATGAACGGAACATGCGGTACATTAAATCACTAGTTAATCATGATTAAGTTTGAAACATTTTTCATTCAGATGTATTAATAACGTTAGATGTTTAATTGATATTTGTTCCTAAATAAATAAAAAAACATACATTCATGTAAATGATTCGCAAGTTAACTTTGATTATTGGGACGTGCACGTAAAATTTATGTAAAGTCTAATTTTTTGGGTAACGCTATGTACGTTTAATGTTAAAAGTACATTAATTTACATAAAACCGAAAGTGTGAAATTGCAAAAAAATATGACTAAAACCAATTCCAAATATGAAAAATCAATGACATTTATCTTTTATTTGATTACAAGTGATGCAGAATAAAATACAGTCCATGTTCCATTCATGTTTATAAATTCAGCATGCATTCCAATCATGCTTTGTTAAACGTAATGCATGTACATATTTGTTAAATGTAACAAATGTTACATTGATTTTCTTAATTGCAATACGTGTTTCCATTATGTTTATTGTTGTAATAAAACGCACGTTTCCCATTTAATTCAAGTAAAATGTCACAGTCATGCAAATTAAGACGGACCATGAGCTTCATGAAAACATGTCAATTTTTCCACAACAAATACACTGCCTGGCCATAATTCCTGAGCCCTGCATCTTAGTATCAGGTTGGGCCTCCTTTTGCCCTCAAAACTGCATT
>JAQGBX010004206.1:0-15774 GCA_034698745.1 Megaphyllum sjaelandicum | reverse complement strand
TGGCGCTAAAGGACAGCTATATCTAACTCCTGATCGCATAAAAGAGGTTAGAAAATCAAACAACAATTTTACCCGGGAAAGGCCGGGTATTACCGCTAGTTACAAATATTTATTAGATAGCGTACAGCATGAAATGCTTAAGTGCGCACTTAATCTACATTTATGTTATGCGTTTTCCATCTACGTGAAGTTGCGGCATTTCCTGAGTACAACTATTAAATGTAACTTTCGTAGATGTTTTTACGCTTCAGATGAGACTCTACTATTTTATTTCGTAATGCGTGATAAAATACGTCATTTATAACTTATACCGTATATACCGCGTGCTACAGTAAGCGAATTACAGTAGATGTATCGTTTCTTACTGAATAGAGACTCATTTTGCTGGACTTATTCAATTTAATTTAATACCCTACATTCAGCACGCTGCATGTAACATTGTATTACGTAAGAAATTGGAGATCTCGAACTTAATCCAATTTTGTTAAAAATTGGAAAAGATGGAATTCCATCGCGTGGAAATTACAATAATTGGATACTTTATTCTCATTTTATACTCGGAGACGAATTTATTACGTAATAACCCTTTCTTGTAAATGCCGATTAAATTAAAGTCGATCAATAATTATCTTAATTTTTTACGAAGTCAACCGACCAAATAAACGTATAACAACTGACGGTAAGACTAAGGGTGAGAACACACTGAATGCTTATAGCAGGCGCTTATACCACTCGGCGTACACTAGCGCCACCCAGCGGGATAACAATGCGGCATGCTTTTTAAATGAGGGTGCGCACGAAGTAAGCTTAGCCGAGAAGTGCTTATGTTTTTAACATCCTTTTTCGGAAATCCGAAAGCAGATTTCTAAGACGCGGAGTGGCACACGGATCACTATTCAGGGTGGCCACAAAATTTTTCGATTTTAATTTCCCTGACTTTCCCCTGACTAAAATCCAAAATTCCCTGACCAAAACTTACTCGTAATTGCATGTCAATTTTTTTGTCATAATGACAAATAAAATAACAATTGCAATGAGAAGCTTGGCAAAACACTAGATTTTCTTAAAAGTCTAGCAGAAGAGTATTGGGGATGGAATTGCTAGCAGACTGAGTGCAAGGAGTGCATTTTGATTTCATTTGGAAAAATTTCCCTGACCACTCACAAATTTCCCTGACATCCCTGACCACAATTTTTTTCCCTGACTTCCCTGACCTGTGGCCACCCTGAAATTCTACCTGAGGACCATGGATCATGAGACTATTCCTATGAATATTACAGGCGTTTAACGACAAAAAAGTTAAAAAACTCAGAAAATATTTTAAAATTATAGATATTGTGTAGAATTTCCATTATTGAAGGAGATAGGAACCTGACTGCCATTAATTGGATATGGTTGCAGTATTTGTATGGTCTCTACAATAGCATTGAGTAAAACCAATTGGACACAGGCAATTAAGGTTATGATACAGAGGGAAAAACATGGTGAGGAAGAAACAATTACGAGATTCACACCAATTAATGAAGAGAACTTACCATTGTTATCTGCAACGCCTTCACAGACTGGTTGTTTAGGTCAAACGCCACCTGGAAATCTTCCCAGGAATTCCAAACGACTCAAAACATGAGTGCAAATCTGTGAGAAAAAGTGCATTTTATCAAAATGAATTATGAATAGTGCCTGAAGAGGGAACACATGAGATGTTTAAAGTGACAACGATACTTGGACAGTTTCATAAAAATGAAATCAAATACTCAATCAAAATTATTGGTCTTTTTATGAGCCGGATAGATTAGGATATGACAAAACTTTCGTGAAAGGATTAGGCCTACATATGTACTGTAGTAGTTTGCTATTAGAAACCATAATATTTTGATGGCGGCCATTAAATCATGATACAGATGAACGTCGAATTAGATAATATATTGCTATAGAGACATTTTCAAAATAATCCATTACCTGTCGCGGAAGAAAATCCAGTGAGTTTAATTTATGACAACAAAGTTCGATCAATTCCCCCAGGTTCGATTCCCTCGCATGCTAGCAACATTGTTTTCTTCAATTTTTTTTCTACACACTTTCCAGGTGAATGCAGATGAATTTAACCGAGATTGCACTCGTCTCACCCTAGCTTCTCTCAACTCTTCCGTCATAAAAAATGTGATTTGTCATAATTTAATACCTCATCGCAAAATATAATAATTGCGAAAGAAGTTTCAATCAGACGTTGTATGCTGCTTTCGTTTAATGGAAAATTAACCTTTCATATTTTTTTAAAAAAATTTCAAGACTTTAATATTAGAGTCGATATTGGTAAAATGTACGTGGTATAAACTTAACATGTTAAATAATAACAAATATGCTATAACGCACTCCAAATAAAAAAGGCATATTGAGTTTGAGTTAGCTTTATAAAAGAAAAGTTACTTTACGTAAAAATCAAAATCTACTGAGCAAATTCAATTTAAACTTTATATCGATAATTAAGAAATGGCATGCCTGAGTTTCAATATCTCGGACAATAAATCACAACACCATATATCAATCATTTTTTTTAAAAAATGCGATAAGTAAATATTTTTCTAATCGAACATTTGAGAAATAGCCCACAAACTATCACTGTATTTTTCAAGAATATCTTTTTCCAAACCTAATCAACGTTGCTCTACATTAAATTTGGTATGTCCTATTTCAATATTGAACAAGCTCTTTCGCGTTTTCAAGCAGCATTTTAATCCGATAACAAAATATATGTTACCATATCAACGATAAGATAATGAAATGCTGTTTTCCTACATTCACCTAAAACAATTCTTCGAAGGCAATCGCGTTATCTATATATGCGATGTATATGTACTTATAATAATACATTACTCTGGTAGAAATGTAATCTCAAATTTTGTAATAATCGATGGTAATATTATCCAAATGATAATGTCCGTTGAAAAAATGTTTATGATATGCACTATTGGAAATTATATCAAAAACTACCCAAAGTGGCACTTAGCAACAACATTTTGATAAATGTACCTGTAGCAAACGAACAGTTGAACTTTCTTTTGGAATAAAAATATTGCAATCTTTCCTCTCTATACTTTCGTCGTTACAGTTAAATTCCTTCCTAAGAATAATATGACATCTTATGGAGGGTCGCCGAAATCAAATCGGTACAGTACGAAAAATTCCATCCCAAGGAAACTGTCAGCTTATGTTTGTGATTACCGTATTGAATGGTATTTCAAATATTATTTTTTTTTAATATTAAATGTTTCTATATAAAATTTTGGACATCTTCATCCCGACATTGGATAATGTTTGTGCGAGCATGCACTCGTGAGAATGAAATGATTCGTGACAAAATTCCCGCTGAAATCCATTATAATAACCTCTTTTTGCTTTTCCTTACATACATGTACTCCCACTGAACTGTTGCCCATGCAGGTCGAGTCCTTTATTGTCCATTGACGAGGTCAACGTTCCCAGAGGTATGATCTGGAATTTGACTAAGTTCAACTTTCGTTTCACGCTAGTCCATGTTTGAAGTGCAAAAAAGTGTCCTAATCTTGACACTAACAGACAATGACACGAGATTTTTCAGGAGTAGCCTAAAGGAACTTATGTTTACGTTTTCTAAACGAGTGAGGCTACTGCATACCTAAACAACTTCATCAAAATGAACTATTATTACAGAGCAGATGTATTATGCCGAACAAAAACATTTTTATCATCAATCTCAAAATAGTTTCAGAAGCTTTGTGAAAAACTAAAGCAATGTAATATCTTCAAACAACAACCATCTCCAAAGACGTACGAAAACATTTAAAGAAATCATGACAAACAAAGAACATATACATGCAGTACAGTACAGAGCATATGACTCAATTATGACAGTCTATTTGAAATGCGTCACTACGTCCAATGGGAGGAAACATGGAAAGGTTTCGGAACCCCCAAATATAATGACGATAATATGAGCGTATATACACAGTAATAAACAGATCCAGGAAGCTCGTGTCAATACCATTGCCCCGCAGGCAGTTGTGTGAGGAAGAAAGATGAACCAAAAAGAATTACAGACCAGAAACAGCACTTTTTTGCGTCATATAACTTATGAGATTTAACTTCTTAATTGGAAGTTGGAGAAATGCCATTCTGAAGAAGCAAATAAGCACCAGGAGTGATGAGAAAAACTTTATGACGGAAGTTTCTAAGTAATTTTTATGGAATGTTTCTTTAGTGTCATTAAGATTTCCTGCACCAGATAAGTGGTAGAAACAAAAAAACTATATTACAACGTATTAAAACAAAAAAGTTTGGTTTCTTCGTTGAAAAAAGAAATACTTGGTCGAACGAAGAAAGTCTAAATCCAACGGATGCAATTTAAAAAAAATTTAAGACAATAATGAAGAAAAAAAAGCATGTCTCTTGAAAAACAATAACAAAAATAAGACTCCAATAATTTTCATTCAGAATTATCAGCATTTAACCACTGCCCATAGCTGTGAAAATTGTAGCTGTTGCTCCAATGAAATATTTACACTTCAAATAATCATCTGAAGTACTGCAGATACCAAACCACTAATAAAGTAATGGCCTAGAACAAACGTGTCTTTATCCAGCAAGTTTCCTGATTAAGATTAATGGTTTAAATACTGTACTAAATTATCACGTGATACAAATTTATTAAACTCCAATAGCCATTCCTACCGAGGTAAGACGTTACGATAGAAAACAAGAAAGCGAAATATCACATGAATTATGATTTTGTAAACCCCTTTTAAACCTTTCGCTGTTAATCATGCTGTTTGAAGTCGTCATTTCCTTATTTGACAAAAAGCCACTGCTCTTATCATTCGGATTTGAAAAATGTTCTGAAAAGTTGACAAGAAATAAAGCATAATGAAATGCAATGAGTCTATTCTCATGAAATCTGCATGGTTTTATTAAATTTATAAAGATTCACCAGATGACGCGTAGCTTATCTAAGCTTTGGATTTCAAAGGAAAAATTCCATGAAAAATGCATGTACATGTATAATCATGCCAAGTAATAATTATGCGACAGTGTGTAATGTTAAATAAAAAAGATAATGAACAATGAAAAGTTATCGAATAATGTCGATATAACATAATCTGGGCTTGGCACATGTCAATGTTAATGCAATTATCGGAGCTAGACATCAATGATCCCTTAGTATATTGCACAATTTCTGCTGATTGATAGATCTGTCACGAACAATTGTGGATATAAAAAAACACGATAAGACAATACAGTTTTGTCGGAAATATTTTCTTAAAAAGTTCAAGTTTTTACACTGGGGCAACACGATTGTGTCCTTGTAATCTTCCACCCAACACAGATTGATTGCGTTACTTGGCTTTTGGTTATTGCCAAGTGGCAATCTTGATAAACGAATGCCTGTCATCACCATGGTTAGCAATCTAGTTTTTTTTTTCAACTAAAATCAATTAGGTTATTAGACGATTATAGTGCCTCTGGTATGTATGAATCCTTCGTTAAGGTAGAGTAAAAAATTCTCGCATTTCTAAACATGTTTACAATTATGCGACATTTTAAACCTTTTTAATAAGAAATGGCTATATCGTAATGTTATATTAAATTCATAAAAGTCCTAATGATGCATTTTTTGGGGTTTTCTAGATAAAAGATGACGACACCGAATACGGTAGCCGATCCGGCTTTTCGTGCCATACCAAAAAACACAACAGCTTTCTTGATATGGCGAGTTGAAGTAAGACACCGTCCATTTACTTTATTGATGCAATTCATGTCAACGACATAGCATATAAATTCTGTTAATAACATAACTTATCATGCATGCACTCTCACGCAGAACCTGCAATTGGCAGCAGTACCTAAAGATCAATATGGCAGTTTCTTCACTGGGGACTCTTACTTAGTATTAAGCGTACGTTGTATTAAAACTTATAGAAATGAACCGTATTTTATTAATACATGTACATTAACGTTTATTCCTGCGCACAATTTAATTTTCTATTAAATATTCTTTTCTTGCAATTCGCAGATAACAGAGTATGGTGACACCGGAGGAGCCCAAGCCATTGTAATAACAGAAAACTAAAGTAAATACCGATGCAGTTTATTACATGCGAATGCATTCATGAGTTTGCTTTATGTTCCGTCTTTCAGTCGAAAGAATCCAAAAAAGGACTAGAATATCACATTCACTTTTGGTTGGGCGACAGCACGAGTAATGTAGGTAGCACATTGACTCTAGGAAATGACAGCAAAACTGTCTGGTTTTTCTCCGATTACCGATTATTTTTTTATAAAAGGACGAAGCTGGTGTGGCTGCATACAAGGCTGTGGAGTTGGACGATTTTTTTGGTGGACAGGCCGTCCAGCACCGAGAGGTTCAAGGAAACGAATCGAAGAGATTTGTCGCTTATTTCAAAAATGGCATTCGGTCAGAAAAACCTCATCTTTTTGAAACCTTTAAACTGAAAACATTTCAATAATCATGACATTTCTAACCAAGCTCACGCTGATTGTTTTTTAAAGTTTACTAAATGGAGGCGCTGCCAGTGGATTCCATCATGTCACCGATGAAATCTATCAACGAATGTTCCTTGTAAAAGGAAAGCGGTCGCCAATAATTAAAGAAGTAAGACATGTGTCACAAAAAACTCGCTAACTTTATACCTGTAAGAAAATACCTTGTCACATAAATATCATTTACTTGTGAATAAGTTTTAAAGCCAAAATGGTACAGTATATCCTTTAAGAATTAAAAAATTCTGTCAATTTTCTCGTTTATTTAAAAAAATAAATATAAGAATAATGCGAAATCTTAGGTAAAATGATAAATGCATTTTTTAGATTTCTTTTATATTTATCTAAAGAGAAAATGCAGATAGTCACAGTATATAAATATATATTTTACGAGGTATTTCCCACGTTTCTGTCATTCCAAGTACAAGGTTTAACACGGCCATAAAATCAAAATTTACAGACTACGACATTTTGAATGCCTTATTTCTCAAACAAACATTGCCAGAATTTAAGACAATATAAGATTGCATAGTATGGACCTTATGCAGAGTTACGTATTTGGCTACATCACGTGATCGTTTCATCAAATCAACAACAAAAAAACGTGCCTCGGCACTGCCTCCGGGTAATTTTCGCCAATGGAATGAATAAAATATCACGTGATATATGCATGCTGACGAAATCTGCAGAAGGTCCATTATGTATTCCATAAAGAAATGTCCTTCTGGTTTCCTTTCAGATGCCAAGTATTGCCTGGGAACACATGAATGATGGCGATTCGTTTGTTTTAGACCTCCAGCACGCGATTTTTGTTTGGGTTGGGAAAAACTCCAACAGAGGTGAAAGGTTAAAGGTAAGTGAATCTAAACTCTCAATAGATTTCATTTCAAATCACTAAATAATAATAATATTTTTTTAGGCAGCAACTGTAGCACAAGGTTTGAAAGCCGACAGGGATAGGCCAATAATCATAGTTGAAGACGGGGAAGAGGGACAGCTTGGAAATACTGAAAAACACGTGAAGACCATTACAAATTAATAGATATTCAACGTTTGTTTAAGGAGACTGAGGAGAGAGTTAACTTTGATTTCTCGTTTCCAGTACTTGAACCAATTTCTGCCTTTGAATGCCAAAGAACTAAAGAGTATGGCAGATGCACCACCAGATGAAGTCATAGAGACCAAACGCAATGATCTAAAATTATACAGGTTAACACCGAAAACTTTTTATCAGCAGTGTTTCACGTGTGCCGTGTGCGACATGATCAGATAATAATTAACTTACTGAATAATATGATTAGATGCTCCGATGAGGATGGAACTTTGAAAGTCACGGAAGTGAAATCTGGACCATTGTTTCAGGAAGATTTAAATCTAAATGTAAGTATTTGGCAACTGGCATATGTCTCCTATTAGACGTAACAAATAAAATTTTGCACTTGAGTAATTTTTTACATTATTAGGATTCCTTCATTATTGATAACGGACAATCCGGAATTTGGGTTTGGGTTGGAAAGAAAGCCAGTCAGAAGGAAAGAGTGGAAGCCATGCGTAACGCACAGGTAATTCATTCCTCATAAATAAGTGGATAACAGAACACATATTAAATTAATGGACGCATGATTTACAGTTCAAACAATTATCTGCATGGCACCTCAATCACGAATTTTAAACTAGCCAAAAATTGTTTGACGTGAATAACAGCCTTCAGGAACGTTGACTAACGGACTTATCCTTTTAAATATATAGGGGTTTTCAAAGAAAAAGGGGTATGCACACGAGACTCCAGTGACCCGTGTTATTGATGGCGGCGAGCCGCTGGAATTCAAGGCCCTCTTCCGCAACTGGAAGGACAAAAATCAGACTGTTGGAATGGGGAAAATCAACACAAGAGGCAGCATTGGTGAGAGAGACGTACCCTGCAAGATTTTGTAAAAGATGCCTATGAATTCCGCCTAAAGTAATAATAGGTCCTAATATTCAAGTGATGTTGGTATTTCAGCAAAGGTCGTACAAACGAAATTCGATGCAGCCACGTTACACGAAAACACCAGGCTGGCGGCCGAAACACAAATGGTGGATGATGGTTCGGGCAACAAGGAAGTAAGATCTCCATTTATGTGACTGCGCCATTTACTGCGGAATTAATCATTGAACAATCAGACTGAAAAATTGCATCTTTCAGGTATTCCTAGTGAAAGACTTTGACATCGTTCCACAGGATCCAAATAGATATGGACGATTTTTCAATGGCGATTGTTACATTATCGTTTATAGCTATCATCAGGGAGGATCTGAAAACTACATTATTTATTACTGGATGGTAAGATCACCTATAATGCTGGAAGGCCACCTGAGTTTAATGCATTTTGCCTCAAAATGTAACAAATATTTGAATATTTCTAATTTAAAATGGCAGGGTTCAAAATCGACAGCCGACGAACAAGGAACGGCTGCACTGAAAACAATAGAAATAGATCAGAAATATGGTGGTAAAGCCGTGCAAATGCGAATTACTGAGGGAAAAGAACCATCCCATTTCTTAGCCATCTTCGGTGGACGTATCATAACATATCATGTAAGTTTTTCAAGCGCTACGATAGCTTTTAAAAATGTGCATGTAATTTATCTCAGGAGAATCTTGACCATGGGTTCATTGACACTACGTTCACAGGGTGGTCATGCGAGTGGATTCAATAACTTGCACGAAACTGATACAGGACACAGTCAAACCTACTTGATGCAAGTGCGAGGAACACCCCATAATCATGTCAGAGCTACAGAGGTAGGCACCACTTTCTTTAAGCATAAATCAAATGAATGTTAAATCTCAGAATAGTTATTCTGGAATGGTTTCATAAAGTAATGTATGATGCAATGGTATTTATTTCCAAACATTGAACAGTATTTCGGAAAGCGCCATAGACATTTTTTTCCCACAAATGTGTTGCTTTAATGATTCAAAAATATCAAATTCTGTAATGAGGGCCAGTTTAATCAAAATGGGGAATTTAACCAAAAATGTCAGCTTGTTGACCAAACAGACTCTTTACTAAAACTTATCAACTTATTATAGCCTATAGTGTTTTCATGGGCTTAGTTAGGGCCATCTTAGGATTTATAAAAAATTAAAACTATGCGTTTTTGAATCTAGGTTGAATTGCGAGCTGCATCGCTCAACTCCAATGATGTTTTCGTAGTGTTTACGCCCAGCATCACTTACATTTGGGCAGGAAAAGGCAGCACAGGAGATGAACGAGAAATGGCAAAAGCAGTTGCCAGCACATCGTCCAAGTAAGATTTTTATTTTAAAAGTTGCTATATGATGGGGCATTAAAAATGAGGCATCCAAAATGTATGATGCAAGATTTAGCACCAGTGTTTTTATTAAAATTTATTCTAAATTCCATTTATCCCCCCAGTCAGTGACAGTAATATTTGAACTTATTTTTTTATCCACAGAGAGCCATTACTGATTTCAGAAGGTCAAGAGAAACCAGAATTTTGGCAAGCGTTGGGAGGACAAGAACCCTATTCAGCAGATAAAAGATTACAGGTATTCATGTTGGCGACTGCATTAGTTTTACCAATCAAATCATAAATAGGAATGATAATTAATGCGTTTTGGATATCTGTCCATTAGGAAGACGACAAAGACCACGTGGCTCGTTTGTTCCAATGCTCAAACGCCACGGGAAACTTCAAAGTGGAGGAGATTGTTGAATTTAACCAATCAGATTTACTAGAGGAGGACGTTATGCTGTTGGACATTTGGACCTATATATTTTTATGGATAGGCCAAGCAGCAAATGAGTCCGAAAAAAAACTGGCAGAGGAAGCTGCTATTGTATGATTTGAGACAAATAATTTAGCCCAAATAATTACAAAGTTACAAAAAACTAACATATTGGTGTTATTGCTATTAAGGAATATTTGAAAACAGATCCAAGTGGAAGAGATCCAAAAACACCAATTGTACGAGTGAAACAAGGTTGCGAACCACCAACATTTACTGGATTCTTTGGTGCCTGGGACAGAGAATTGTGGAGTGTGAGTAGGCAGACGTAAAAAAAATGTCACATCGAAAATAATCTTAGTTCTCTACAAAGAACATCCATATAAAGTATGTGAAAATTGTTTCTAATGCAGAATAACAAGACTTACGAGCAGATGAAGCAAGAAATGAAAGATAACTATCCAGGACTTTCCTTAGTTGTAGTAAGTACTATATATATACCTTGGCAATAAGCTATTATACCTGATAGATGAAAGTGCTTGTGGTTGCATAGTTAATATGAATATCCCATTTGTACAAAAGTATTGATTAATTTAAATGAAACTGCACTGAACTATGTTATAGCAGCCACTGACAATGACTGCAAAAACATCTAAATGCACAACATGATTTTTTAGTTTTCTAGTGTTGTCAGAATCAGAATATTGTATTTTTTCAATGTAGGCAACATCGAATGGTATGAAGGAAGCCGACTTTCCACGTTTCCCATTGGCTGACTTACTCCATAAAGATGTAGACAAGTTGCCAGAAGGAGTAGTTCCATCGTGTAAAGAGGTAGTAACAAGATATCATTGAAAACATTGCCTTAAACATTATCAGAAACTGAAGTCAACCATTTAATTGGATTATTTCAGCTTTACCTTGACGATGCTGATTTTGAGCAAATTTTTCACATGGATAGAGATAGCTTCAGAAGCCTACCAGGGTGGAAACAACAATCACTTAAACGACAAGCTGGGCTTTTTTAATACATTCTATGGCTTTGAAAATCGCATTAAGAATGGGATGACATATTTATGTCAAACAAATTAAATAAATATCAAATACGAATTGCAGATCTTTATTACGTAACAGATAAAACTCTTATTTTTAACAGAAAAATATATTTCATATGCAATTTTATTCGTATTTCCTTTGCAATGTACGAAATATTCTCACCAAGCTGAAATACGCTAACTCTTACTACAAAATAGTGATAATACCAAATATTACGGTTAAACCAAACTGCGCCTTATTAAAATTAGTGCATATTTTGAAAATCATGCGTGAAAATAAAAGTAGTTGAAAACAACCTCTTTGAAATGATGAAGTATTGTGATGAACTTAGACAAAAAGAACGTGTAAATATGTGAAATTGTGGTAAATAAATAATATAACAAAATATTTGGTCAACGCAGTGCTTATTTGGCATGATTTGTAGGGCTGCTCTGGAGCCACAACGACTAAAAAATGTGGTTGGCAGGAAACTGAGTACATCACATTCTCAGTTTATAATTATGCAGTACATGTACATGTAATAGAGTAGGCCTAATTAAGCAAGTCTGAGACCATTTCAGATTGCACAGAAAATAGAAATGTAGGGATAGAAAAATCAGCTGTTATTTTTTCAATTAAAAAATTCCAATCCTCATAAATCAAAGATATGATATTCCCCATTAATCTCACTATTTTAAGAAAAAATTATGCTCTTTAGACTCATAAATAACTGAATCTTCAAAGAATCTATCAGTTTATGGAATATTTGTAAGATAATTTTAGACAAAAAAATTAAATAGTTTCAATGAACTGGCATGTCTATAGATAAAGTAAGTAAATAACCCATGAAAACTGAATTAAAAATTCATGTAAATTTTGCACGATTTTATTTTAAATTTTAAAAGGCGCAATCTTGGGACCCATAAGTGCAATATTAGGCAAACAATTAAGAATTTAATGGACGTGTGGTTAATTTAAAAATGTAGAATTCGCAATTTCAAATTTTTCACCTTCATTAACTGCAAAGGAAACAATTTTATTGAAAATACCATCTTCACGGTAATTTCCATATGGACTGCAAAACTAGAAGGTCCTCATATCTGACATTAGATTCAGATCAATAAAATACTTTCGAGAATATTATGCCTTATTATCACGACAAAGGTATTTAAATGTAAGAGTGACTGATGGGTACCTTCAGTATAAACCTCTTACAATTTTGATTTAAGTTTGAAAGAACTGCGAGTGTTACATTTCAAAACTGCCAATTTTACGGCTTCGCAGATGGCAGTCAAATATGAAAATGGCACATCTTTGTGTACTGGCAAATAAACGACATGATCAATAAGATATTGCGCTTCATGAGGCCAATGTAGATCTATTGCAGCATTCTGATATGCACAGCTTGCTAAGCTATTTCCGCTAGGGCTGCAATAGAGGATCTGAGACTTTTCAATCTTACCATTTTTTGCCAAGTTAAATTCTATAGCAGCATCAGTTTGAGAGTCATCTGGTTGCAGGCTTAGAAAACAGGATGTCTGGGTAGCATTTGTAGTGGGCGTTAAATGCTTCGATGTGTAATTATCTCCCCTTGCACGAGGTGGTAATATAACGTCGAGTTGAGTAGCTCCTCGGTAAGAATCAACTCCCAAATTGTTTAAAGCAGTGGAAAATTGTTTGGCATCATCCTGGAATAAACAGGAAATTAGCAACGGAATTATAGTAAAGGTTTTGCAAATTTGCAATTTCTTTTTTTCCTGGAGAATTTTTTTGAAGCTACTTCCAAAAAAATATATGTAAAAATAAAACTACTTACCACCAACACTGGAAAAAGCCAAAAATTGTTCCTTCTCACTCCTGATCCCACAATGCGAACATAATCAGAAATTTTGTTGATCACAAACTCTGCTTTGAATCTTCCCAACAAAAACTGGTCTTCAGATACAGCCTGTAGCCTTTCTGCCATTGTGACGAGCAAAGCAGTGCATGGTTGGAACCGAATCCGATGAATGAGGCCTTGTGGAAAGCCTCTAAGCCAATTGACTACTCTCATCTGATAATCTACATTGAGTAATTTCCCCAACTTCATTCCTGGACCCATGACTGCGGGAACATTGATGAGCAAGTATATACCAGAGTACTTTACTAGCTTTTTCAAGTAATCGGTATTACTTTGCATATTATAAGTTTCATGGATTTTTACCATCCGTTCGTACACCTTTTTTTGCTTCACTTTGGCAATAGCTCCTCCAAATGCAGTTTGATATTTTATTACTCCAAAACTAAAGAGTGAGATATCGGATTTAGGATTACCAAGGTAAGAAAATCCTCCAAATGCCTGTGCACAATCTTCAATAACGACTATCCCAAATTTGGCGCACACTTCGAGTATAGGACTCATATCAAGGGTCGTTCCATACACATGAGCAACCAATACCGCAACAGTGCAATCTGTTATCAACTCTGGTAAAAGTCTTATTTTCGGTGCCAGGGTGTCGATCTCCACATCCCATGGCACCACATTCAATTGATTGTGCTCCGCAACAGTCACCATATCTGGTATATTGATGGCAGACATGATAATCTCAGATCCACAGGGGAATTCCATTGCACGACAGAAAAGATCGAAACCAGCACGGACACAAAGACAGGGTAGGACATCGTTCTTATTCTCATCCGTCATAAACATTTCCGACAATCTGCTCAATGCCCATGTTCTATTTTCAACAGATTTGCGTGAAAAGCAGCATTTCGCAGAATTTGCAATCGCACTCAAATCTGCATCTAAATCACATAGTTTAAATGAAAAGAATGAATAGAAGCCAAATAGAAAAGTGGTTGATTTATATATTATTAACACAATACATGGGTGCAGCTTACGTGAGTACTGACTGGATACAGTCTAATGGTGTTGCGCAGAAAATGAAGCAGCAGATTTAACTTATATAAACCAGACCCTAATACCAATTTTTTTCCAACTGCAATTAAGAGGCCGCATCAGATGTTGTTAGTAGTGTGATGCATAGGCCTAGAGGTAAAATAGGCAGCGGAGCAGAAAAGATGAGTTCGGTTGAAGAAAGAATACAGCTATACTAAAAGGATGAGGATAGTCGCAAAACTTCTGATATATCCAATATTTATAAGTCTTGATTCAAAAGGGATGATCACTTACACCTGCCAGCCTAACAATGATATGCAATTTGGCCAACATCAACATTTGATTGTTTAATTTTCGTCTAGATACTGTATGTTTCATGCTCAAATAATATTCACATTAATTATAAGGTGCTATACAGCACCTTATAACTAATGTGAATATACGGAGGGGCAATTTTTACCACGGTATTGAGCGCCCCTGGGCACTTAGCACAGGTGATCCTCGTCACTGCGAGAAAACTGGTAGCTGGTCGTTATGATTACTGTTGAAACAGTACAGTGTAGTTTCACATATACTGGCACATTTTATAGTATCAATGAACCACACATGTGGCTACTCTACAGGGTAGCCACCTGTTACATCAGTCTAATAATTTAAATATAATAATAGGTTATAATAAATCATTTCAACCAACAATAACCCTTAGAAAAATGCCAATAGGTTGAGACCCCTTAGTACAGCATATTATTCGTCTAGTTTAAAATAGGCTATTATTTCATTTTGGCATAAGAATTTAAATTCCTTGTTCCTTGCGTGAGCATAACTTTGGCATGGCAAGGAAATATAACCTTGACCCACTAGAATAAATTTCTAAAGAAATGCTTGTACTGCACGTTGTGTCGGAGGATGAGGAGTTTGATTGGAAGTTTAAGGATGGACACTTTATGGAAGAAGGCTGGGGGAATGAAGAATAAATAAATTGTAATAAAAATTTTAGAAAAAAAAGGTAGAGCTTTGGAACGAAGATAATGTGGGCTCAGATATTTCGAGGTTCGATCGGTAACAAATCTACATTCCATATCTATTTTATCACTCTTTCAACAACAAAATCACCCAAGTGCATTGAAAGGGTATTTTCATGCGGAAACAAGCGAAGGAACACAATCACATGCACGTTTCCTTTTCCTCAACATCCTGAATGGACCGAGCTGCGCATCCTCGTACATGGTTAAATTAATTATGTGCAAGAATAAGCAAGCCAAAGTTCACTAGACCAACGCTCAACATAGTTAGTAGACTATAAATTACTATTCAGTCAGGATGAAATTGAAATAAATATAGAATAATGCTTACCAATTCGCACACATGTGTAAGGGACAACATCAGAGAACCGCGCCATCTTGTTTGTACCACAAACTTTGAAGGACAACATCGCCACCTGGCACAATACTACCACTAAGATGCACCTATGGGCTTACAGGCTCACTAGAGAGCCCTCCGTTAGAAAGGAGTAAAACATCATCAAAGGTACCGACACAGAGTTGTTTTTACAATGTGGTTTAAGGGGGTCTCCTATGGCACCGAATTCCAC
>JAQGBX010004205.1:0-15776 GCA_034698745.1 Megaphyllum sjaelandicum | reverse complement strand
GTTCGGCCACGAGGCCCAGTTTAATCTTTTCGTTTTCGCCATTCACTTTTCAATTTAATGTTTTATTCTTTCGAATTGTAAATAGTTGTTAATACATTAGTAAATATACCATCTTTGATTCTCCACCTGACTCTGTCGCAAAATACACCAAATTGGTGACCTGAACGTCATCGACGACCTCGGACGCACGGCCCACGTGGGCCCACCAGCGACAGAACAGCGCCCCTCTGCTACCAACAAAAACAACGAACTTCAACGTTTTCGCGTTTTTTGGAGATAGAGCCATGACTGACCAGCAGGAGCTATTGAACGCCGTCGACGTCGCGCACGTTTCTTTCCGCGCTCCTGCATTTTGGAAGGCGACGCTGCACATATAATTCGTGATGATCGAGGCAATGTTCCGGAACGTGCGGATCACGACGGACGAAACAAAGTACGACAGCGTGGTCGCCGCCTTGGTCGCTAACACCGCAGCACAGCTACGCGACACCCTGGCCAATAGGAGATAAGCATCCTTCCAAAATTCTCCGTGAGATGCGCGGCCTGGCCGGGGCAAAGGTCGGCAAAGACTTACTCCGGGACCTGTGGCTGCAGCAGCTACCGGCACAGGCGCGGGGAATCCTTGCCGCCTTGGACAGGCCACTCGACAAGATTGCGAACACCACAGACCGGGTCTGCGCCAGCCGAGGGCACTGGCCCATCGACAACAACGACTGTTGACTCACGGATCGATGTGTTGACCGCCACAATCGCTGAGATCAGCACTGCTATTAACGCGCTCCGGACACAGGACCGCCGGCAGGACCAGAGGCCGTGGACGTCGGATCGACTGTGGGGACAAATGCACCGGCGATCCATCACGCCGGAATCCGAGGACACACACCATGGGGTTGTGTGTGTGTGGTTTAAGTCCTTCGAGAAGGTCGTGTATGGTTTAGGGGTCATTCAAAAAAGACGTGCATGTGTGGTTTAAGGGTCATTCAAAAAGCTTGTGAGTGTGGTTTAGGGGTCATTCAAAAAAGGTATGTGTGGTTTAGGGGCCATTCAAAAAGGACGTGTGTGTGACTTAAGGGGTCATTCAAAAAGGTAGTTAGCGTGGTTTAGGCGTCGTTCAAAAAGGATGTGTGTGTAACTTAAGAGCAATTCAAAAAAGGCGTTCGTGTGACTAAGGGACCAATTAAAAAAGGAGGGTGTGTGTTGCTAAGCTAAGGACTGTTCAAAAAGGATGTGTGTGTGACTTAGGGGCTGATCAAAAAGGACATGCATGTGATTTAGGAGTAATTAAAAAACGTGCATGTGAGTTAAGGGGTCGTTCAAAAAGAATGTGTGTGACTTAGGGGTAATTCAAAAAGAACGCCATTACCCAGGTCAATTTTTATGATTTCTTTAATTTTCCCCGGGCAACGCCGGGCTTTACCGGCAAATCGATCGGTATATGGTGAGTTTTTTAAGTTCAGTCCGGGCAATGCCAGGCCTTCCTGCTAGTATAAAATAAAACTAACCGTGGCAACCAAGAGGTAATGTCCAAGAACGATAGAATGAGAAAGTTTCCTCGGTTGGTTGGTTGGTTTGAGTGCTTAAGGGCGTTAAGGACCTGTTGCAACCTCAGACAGTCAATATGGTCGACCCATAGTGGAGGTCTAAAGCACCAAAGGTCACGGGCGTGGTTTTCAGGTGGAGCCTTAGATTGAGGTCAAGGACATCACCCGGCCTTCTTGACCTTCTCGTCCTGACATTCGACCAGACACGACGTGTCCTGGAACTCTCGAACACATGGCTCAGCACGTGCTAGCCCTTGTTCCGATGTAATTATTTCGAATGGCCACAAGACCCCAGCTTAATTAATTTATCATCTTTGTAATTAATAGTAATCTGTAAATAAATTGTGATTATATAGTTCACAATACGCCACCTGTTTCAACATCCTCGCATATGTATTGTGCGCCTTACGTTTTTGGGCGTTGTATTTTGAGCAGACGACTTCAAACGTCCAGCCCACGTACGTGACAACAAAAAACTTCAATTTCGCGTTCTGGACAGCAGGATGACCGACAAACAGGAGCCGCAAAACGCAGCGGGCATTGTAAATGCTTCCTTCCATGCTCCTTCGTTTTGAAAGGCAACTCTTATGGTGTGGTTCATCACAATCGAGGCCATGTTCCGCAACGCGCACATCTCCACGGACGAGACAAAGTACGGCCGTGTGGTCGCTGCCCTGGATGCCACCACCGCCGCGCAACTTAGTGATGCCTCGAGGACCCTCCCGTGACCGAGAAGTACGCGGCACTTAAGGCCTGGATGATTAAACAATTCGTGGTGCCCAAATCCGAGCGGCTTTATGCCCTTCTCAACGAGAAGGGCATGCTACGCGAGATGCGCGGTTTGGTCGAAAAGAAGGGAGGCAACGCCCTATTGAGAGACCTGTGAATGCAGCAGTTACCCACGCACGCCAGACGAATTCTTGCTGCCTCCTATGAGCCGCTCCACAGGCTCGCGAACATCGCGGAGAGGGTCTGCATGAGCGCCTGTGACACGTTCCGTTCCGTCGGGGCGGTGGAGGATGTTATCCTTACCGCAGAAGGGTAGCATGACTCGTGCCAAAAAGATACAAAAGGTAACTTTAAGAAAGGTCATTCTTTTTGCTCTTCTTTGAGCCCTTCCCTATGTGGGATATTCCAGTGGCAGCTGGGAGCCGGGAGTGCCTTGTTTTATGCCCCTTCTCTTTGTTCTGAGTTTTAAATGTTTTCCTGAGGAGAGACTTATAAGAGAAGCTTTTTATGATTTGTTGTTACATATATGCCGGTTTGGTAATTGTGTTTGTTTCTTTCTTTACATATACGGTTCTTAGTACCTTGCATTAATTGTTTTTGCATTGTTTTTATTATACAGTTGAGATCATATGTTGTATGGCACCCTAGTTAGGATTCATGGTGCCCCGCCCCACCAGTTGGTGGCGCCACTGTATGCCTGTTTTTCAGTTTGCACCTGACCCTAGTTTTGTGTTAGGATTGGTGGCGCTGTGGTCAACCCCTTTGTTTTTGCACCTGACCCTAGTCTGTGGTAGGATTTTGTTTTGAGCGCCTTCTTGATTTTTCTTTGTTCTTTTGTTCACTTATGATGTTGCCACACAAGCAACACCATGTCCACTCAATGGAACACCTATTGTTAACTGTAAGTTTTTGTTAATCAAGACACCATGAATTAAATGGTATAAACTCAAGTGTTGGTTCCTGGTTCTCTGCATTTATTTCTTGCTCAGCTCTATAAACGCTTCCAGCTGCCTCTACTGCCAACATGAATCTCCCAGTGGCCAGAGGTGCGCGAACTATGTCCGTAACTTTCCTGAATACGTTAGAGTCCAGGACATTGTCCACGTGGTGGAACTTCGTGGCATCCTTGGTTATCCTGGTGATAACGAAATTTGACTCCAAACGGAGAAACCACCCCTTTACATCTTTCGGCCTGAAGGCTGGGGCCCTGAACCCGAGTCGGCCGATCTGTTGGTCCTCCGGTGTGGCGGTAAAAGTGTCCGTAGTTGGCGTGGCTTCGCTGGAATCCTCGGCGTTGGTTTTTACCTCAGGATGGTCCACCGGCGATAGATTTAGACAAAGCAAGTCATTGCTTGAATATGCTATGTTGCGCTGTTTTGCGTCCTCGTAACAAGGCCGAAATCCACATTGGTAGTCCAAGAAATCCGTTGGTATTGATAATGGGACGTTCAGCAGATCACGTCCAGGTCACTAATTTAGGAGTGAATGTTAAAGTCCAGTTGTAGTGTATAACTGATTTAATTAACGTCAGAATAATGTATACAGAATAAAATTTATAGTAAGAATACAAAAAGTTAAATGCAAAACTACCACGTGAAGTGGTTTAAATAACGAAGCGAATAACGAAGCAAATTTGGAGAGATCGGACACGTCCAGGCATGGGGAAGTCCGAGGTGAAAAGGAAACAGAGTGCACGCCACACGTCCTTTATATACCCGTCCCTTTTCTACCCGGATGACGCGGTAGATCCATGTGAACAGAGGATTAAACAAACGCATAGGCAACGTTTTGCAGGTGACGCGTGACACATAGGGGATCGAACGAACGCACGTGTAACGTTTTGAGTGTGATGCGTTTGCCGCGTGTAATGCGGCGAAGCCTTGCGGTGCAGCGCACGCGCAAGGGGCGCTATGAAAATAACGCCACAGGCATATTACACCTCTTTTTTTGGTGTCTGAAACTAAATAAGTCACATAAAGTGTCTTGTTTGTTTTGATTTCAAATCATTTTTAAATGCCTTAAATAATAAAAAATATCAAATAAATTAATAGCCTGTAGACTTTTAATTATCGAATCAAATTTGCATATAACATGTCCACTCGGTCTCAATTTTTAAATTTTTCTTTAAACATACCTGGACTCGATCCAGCAACCTATTTTTTATGAGGACAGTGCCTTATCCACTGTGCTATCCAGAATTACTTCCTAAAAACTCTTACATTAAATTCCTTTTATGATGTCACCAACACCTTACTTTATTAATTAAGATACATTTCATGTCTCAAAATGGCTGATACAGCAATATCAGACACATAAAATGGCTTATTAAAATTATATTTTTTTCCAGCAGTTTTAAGATGGAAAATGCATCTTGAAATAAGACTGTTTTTACAGTGTGCCTCGTTAAAAAAATGTCAAAGCTTCCAAATCAGCATTTCTGACAGACACTGGCTGTCCACTTTTCTGTGCATCTTTTCCAGTTGTCTGTCTATTTCTGAACTTTTTAATCCACTCATGCACCGAAGATTTGGACATTACTCGGACCATAAACAATTCACACATTTCTGCTCCAAAATGCCTTCAAAAGTAAAAAACGAAAAGACCGCTGCTGACCCACTCTACATGCATATAATATTTTAATGTTTTAAATATGTTCAGGTAAACTGGAAGAAGTTTATCAACAAATTTTATTAAAATCCGTACAGCCATTTGTTTTAAAAAAAACTGATTGCGGAAAAATAATCATGAACACTTCTCGTATTTTCCTGGTGAATAACTTTCACATGCATGTTATATGTTCATGTACATGTACATGAATTGAAAAAAATCCTGCTAGGCAAGTGCTTTTTAAATTTTTAGAACTATGCCAAATGATTTTAAGAATTACAAACTTGGCAACTTTAAGTTGTAATGCCATAACTTCTGAAAATACGTTCCTTTAAAGCATCCTGTATTTCGAGACACACCAAAATGAAAACCTTTTAAATCAACATTTTTCTTTTTAAGAAAAAAACTCTACATTCAGAACAAGGTTAAAACATGCTGTTTTATACATAATTGCTATTTAAAAAGTTTCTCTAAATAAAATAGAAAAATGATACTGCATCAACAAATACCTGTTTTGTTTATGAAAATTTATTGTTAGATATTCTTTGATGAGGATTCAAGCTATATTATTTTCATCCGTGGACGTTTGATTTTCAACTAAAATTTGGCAGTCAACTGCATTGATTGCAAACAGTACATTTTGTTAATATGCAACTGATGCATAAAGTGTTGTGGCCTGATGTAAAAGGAAATAATGCAAGCTTGACGTCACGCAGAAGTTACTCTCTCACTTCACTGCCATTCGGAAGCAAATGATACATCCAAGATTTTACAAATAAAATTACCCTCGATTAAAATTGCGAAACCAACGTCTTATTCCACACTGAGATGTCACATGTTTCGAGGTCACGTGTTACCAAATTTGGTATACAAGGCAGGTGTAAGGAATGGCAAGGTCGGTCTGGAACTCGATTCGAACGTGTGTCGTTGGATAAAACCTGCAGTGTGCATGAGTTGAGGTTTGCCTTGCGTGTTTGAGTCTGAGCCTTGCGCCTATGGGGGGGGAGAATTGGTTTTAAACTTATTTACATTGTTTTTAGTCGCTTAAGAGGGGGGAATCGCTTTAGGCTACCCGGAACTCTTTAAGTGTACGCGCACTTTTATTTTACTTTACGATGTGTTGTTACGAAGTGTTGGCATTGTACTTGAGCTTTTGTGATTATGCGTTCGAATAATGATATTGAGTTAAAGAGTTTCTATGTTCCTGTAATTTGGCTTGGGCTAATTTATTTAGTGTTTCTCGTACGCTTAGTCTTGTTACGATCGGTATTACACACATAGTTACAATTCGTATGCGGCAAGAAAGTCCCAGCAAGAAAGTCCAGATCTTAATCCGATTGAGCATGTCTGGGGCGTGATGGGACGCTGCCTTAGAGGCAGAATGCCACTGCCAAGCACATTAATGGAGCTTGAACAGGCAACACTTCAAGAATGGGAAAACATTCCTCAACAGACACTAGACAATCTGATTTCTTCAATGCCCAATAGATTAAATGAGATCATAAGGGAAAGAGGAGGTGTTACTCGTTATTGTTAAACAATAATTAGCAATTTGCCATTGATTTTCTTTAATGAAGTTACATGTCATGCATTGCCATTTGTGTAGGGTATTATTGTTTGGAGTTTATACACAATAAATAATGTGTTCGTCAATGGTTTTTGCTTTGATTATGATGCATATTTATTATGCAGTACCCCAATAATGTTATCTGTAAAACATTAGGTGATGCACTAAACTTTCACAAATTTATCTGCAAAAAGTAGGTGATGCGCAAAATTTGCACAGCAGTTTAGAATACATGGTTTTGATGGGTCAGGTGAGAAGATGCCTTTTCTGAAATTGATGTGGTATGGGCTAGGTCTTATTTGGAAGATGAATTTTTTGTAAACAAAAGGGTATATTAAAGTGAAAATAGGGTTGCATGGTAAATGGATGGAAGTTTATTCTTACATAATGGGAAAAATGGGTCGACTTAGAGGTGTTATCAAGGATGTTATTTTAAAGGTCATCTGATACTATTTGATATAGATTTGTGTGGCACTTTTTAATTTGTTCCATGGTCCATAGGAAAGGAGTAGTTCAGAGGTTGGTTGGGATGATGATGGTGGTAGAAATGGCTTTGTTTATGAGGTTGATGAATTTTTCAAGTATGTTATATTTGTCTGGGAATTTATCCAGCCAGTTTAAAAAAATTGATTAGGATAGGGTTGAAGTTTCGCTTTGCTTACACTGTTTTCAAAATGTAAATGTTAAATTTGTTAAGTGGAGTATTATTGGTTTCAAATTTAGTTCATTGTATATTAAGTAGTTTGGAGTGATAAAGTCTAGGTCGAAGACACCAAAAAAATGCATTGTATGTTAGTGTAAGCAAGATTATAGCATTAAATAGAGTTATGTGTGATTATATGTTTTTTAGTTCTTTATGTCGTAAAATTTTTAGCATTATTTGAGATTTGATATTGGCTTTGAAAATCTAATTTTATTGTGCTTGTTGAATGTACCATTATTTTTAAATAATATACCGAGGTATGTCTGTTGCCTTACTATTTCAATTGGGTTATTACCCCAGGTAAAGGTGTTAAGTGGTGATGTTCTAGTACCTCGGGCAAAGATAATTTTTGATTTGCTGAGGTGGTTTGGTTAATTGTGAGATAGTTATGTAAATGTTGTATTGGAGCTCTCAGGTTCCTTTTGGTTCTGGCAAGTACAACAATATCATCTGCATAAAGTATGTTAGAGGTTAAAGTATTTTTGATAGGGCAACCTAGAAGGTTGGGTAAGTGAGAGGAATGGTCACTAAGGAATATAATAAATTTGAGATGGCTAAGAGGAACCCCCTGAAGGACACCAGAGGTGAGTCTTATAGGCATGCTGGTTTCATAGGATTCATGTGTAACAACGGCAAGTTGTGCGTAAAACGCAGAATGTTTGTCCGTAATTTATCAGGAAAGTTCAGCGACTTTAGTTTGGACCATAAGGATATATGGTCCAAGAATATAAGGATTTACTGAGTCAAAAGCTTTTGTAAGATCGGCAAATAAGATGTATATTGTTCCATGTGGGGTGCTATTGTTTTGATTAATGATTGAGTATAATATTATTATATGGCCCTTGGTACCCTTGTTTGGTTGGAAGGCGGCCTGTTCTCTAATGATCCACAAAGCATCATTATACATACCTGTAATTATCGAAGTCCTACCAAAACTTAACGTCTCCACTGACCAGCCCTCTTTATTCTTCTTTGGAAAGTGTATTTCTTCATGACATGTGAGTGTTACACATGATTCCTTGGCTTTATGTGGTAGAAATCCTTCAACTACCCAGCCCACTTGAGTTCGGGCTGCAATGGGAGAGTCATCTGGTCCTTCGATGACCTCTCTTTCTGTGATTAACTTGGTATTGTCTTGTCCGATTAGGATCATTGGATGGATGTTTCTTTCTGTGATAAAGACTTTCTTTAAATGTGGCCACCTTGTTTAGAGATCTTCTCCATCTACACCTTGCTTCGGAAGATGGAGGTTCTTCGTGGTTCTCACATTTTTGAGCTTGTATTTTTCCCTATATCCAGGCTAACGGTCTTTATGGTTACTCACTGCGATAAAGGATCTTCTTACACAGTTAAGTTGGTCCACTTCACGTGTAGTGGATCTTTTCAACCAGATGATTTAACCGAAATTAAGTATTTTTTGGATAGTTTACTGCAAGATTTG
This sequence comes from Megaphyllum sjaelandicum, assembly GCA_034698745.1. Classification (NCBI taxonomy): domain Eukaryota; kingdom Metazoa; phylum Arthropoda; class Diplopoda; order Julida; family Julidae; genus Megaphyllum; species Megaphyllum sjaelandicum. The sequence continues at coordinate 7,188 of JAQGBX010004205.1, read as the reverse complement.
GCCTTATTAATTTATTAATGGCAGATTCTGAAGCCTTCTAACCTAAATTAACTATTTTTTATAGATATTTTACATTGAGTGTATAAATTTCACGCGCATAGGCGCAGGACGGCACCTGCCTGTAAATATGACATTTTTCACTCCTAATGAAAACTACACAAAGAAATATTTTGAAAGTAATCAGTGTTTATTACACCCATTTGTTATTTTTATCTAAATCAAGTGAACACATGGTGAACATATAAACGGATCTGGGAAGTGGCTTGAGATAATGCTATTTAGCAAATATAATTCTAATGCATATTTCTAAGTTGTGCCTTTTAAAAAAAAATTGTAAGTATTTCCAAAAGATATGTATATGCATTCCACCAAATTTGTAGGGCCTGACAGGTGAGCCAATGGTTTGGATGTTCAATAAAAAGTTCAAGCTTTCTAAGTCAAATAAAGTCAATGCAATAAAGTTTTTTGTTCTTTAGTGCTGTAGTTGCAACATCAAAGATGTTTTAAATGTAATTTCACTTGTTTGATGTTGTATGGCACATCACAAAAACTAGGTCATCCCAAGGCGCTAAATGTCATTATAATACGGTTACAATCCACTGCTTTGTTTACACAATGCAAAAAGAATTATGAATATTTATTGATTCCATACAAGGCAATGCCACTTGGCACGTACAACTTAAATACACCATTCGTTATTGCTGGCAATACGCGTACACTTTGCTAATATGAGAAGTGGATCCACTTGATGTCTCATTTCTATGAAATTGTATATCTTGACCCTCAGATTATAGGCAGTTTCTAAAGTCACTTTGAACAAGTCAATCAGGGTAAACACTTTCTTTTTGTTAACCGTATTTAACAGGACATCGTTACTGAATTCTTTATCATCATCGCTCGAAGCTACGTCAAAATCCACATCATCATTATAATCATCTTCATCAGCACAACGTTTTCCAATGATCACTCGGTATGTAATTGATTAAATATAGAGGGCTTATGGGTAAACCGAGGCTTCATGTAGTCTTCACTGGTATCACCACAACATTCGTCCGATGATTCCCCAGAACAATGACATTCACTGGGGTCTTTGTGTAAAGGACAATCATCGGGGTCATTATGTATAGGACAGCCTTGACCGGACTTGCATGCACAATGATTACATTCGTCAGAGTCTTTCTTTGAAAAAAATTCTGCCATTGCAGAGGTGGATGGGGCTGCAGTAGGACAATGCCCACATGAGGAGGGAAAATTTGAAATTACACCTATTTGGGGGCCCTTGGTGAGTAAAAGTCGGCTATCACAAGTGCCCTACCCAATACAGGAGTGGAATTTAAACTATAAATTGCTTGGGTCTTGCCTTTCTTGGAGGGTTCCACCTTGGGCCTGTGTTTGTTTCCTGGGGTAAATTTCCAGGAGGGTCCCGTGCAGCAGAAGAATGTACTACATAAAAAGATATGAAAAATGAACCATCTCTTAAGTACTGGAAACCATGCCCTAAAAAGAGGTGCATTGGCACTGTTCCTTCTTATAGAGTTTTTTCTAGGGCTACGCCTATTGCCTGAGGTGGGCTGCCTGTGTAGGAACCTGTAAGGGTGACCTGGATTATTGTGTTGCAAAGAAAAGGATTTGATAAAGGGACATCTATGGTTCTGGGGGCCTACGTATGCACCCTTGGCTGAGTTGCATTGGTACCACTCCTGTGTACAGGTGGGTTCCAGCAAGAACCTGGTGAAGGGGGAATCTTCATACTATCCTTAAGGAGTCTGGAGATGTAAACTCTAGGCAAAGTACCCATATCTCTAGCTATATTAAGCACCCTTTGGTCTGATAGTAAGTGAAAATTTTCCTTAATGGAAAGTCTTTTGCAGCCCTGATCACTAGCAATATGACCATGGTGCTATTAAAATAGGCTGCTATTGTGTTTTTTATTATTTCGAGGCGCTGCATATGACCCTTGTGGTCACCCATTCTTGCACCGAGTCTCCGTCTGCTTTGTATAAGGTATGTCCCGGAAAGGAACTACAAGAGTTTTGGTAAACCACCCTACTTTTTTCGAACCTTTTACGTTGCCTTTGAATTTCCAGAAGCTGCATTGCACGGTAAATATGGGGCTGTGACTAGTATACCTGAATTTGCTTCAATCATATGCTCAATTCTAGTGTGGTAAATTTACTAACAGGTGGAGATGTACAACAATTTAAGAAATTAATGAAGGAATCATGTGATAGTTTTCTTTATCTCAAGGCTGACAGAGCCAATATGATAGTTGCCCTCGACAAGACAGAGCACAAAGAGAAAATAGAGTCAATGTTGAGGGTGATAGAGAGACGTACAGAGTGCATACTGGTAAGGTGAGCCCGGTACCTGGGGATGAAACCAAACTTAATACCATGGTAAACAAATGGCACAAAGAAGACTGGATAAGTAAGTTAGAAAACCGATTCCCATATTAAAAATGGGAAGTCACCCAGAATCCTTTGCAAGAAGATCAAACAAAAAAACGAACAGCTGAGAAGAACGTGAGATTCGTCTTGTGCTTGTTGCGTGAGCCGCCTTTGTGTTTGCCGGAAAACGAAAAGAAAATGGAGAGTGAAGGAGCAAGCCAAAAGAAGATGATAGGACCAGCCCTTGAACTTTCCAGACAAGAATGGGAGAACATTTTGACGTCTTTGATGATGCACGCGAGTATCGTGGACAGCCTTAGTATGCAGAGGTAGCCACTACGACAAGTTGGTTCTTCTCCGGCACTCTTAAGGGAGACCCCGACGCTGTTGAAGAAGGATATGGTGGCCTATTTTTAACCGAAGCGACTAACGGACATGGCTACCGAGGTGGTATTGAAAGTGTTGGTGCGCGGCTTCGAAGAAGGTAGACTGTGTGGACGCAGCCACATATGTGGCTAAAGAAGTGGCGGTCGTGGCTGTTCAAGTTGAACAACCACTGTCCTGCCCTAAAGAAGACAAACTGGGAGCAGTAGGTGGCATGTAATTGGCCGTGTTATCGCCATCTCCGAGCATAGATGACGACTCCTTCGATCCGGACGGTTATATTTCATCCTCAGATGAGTCACCAGTGAGACATCGGGTATATGAGATGCCCTCCCAACAGATGCCGACCGAGGAAGCTGCTTAGGAGGATGAGCCGGACCCGATCAGCCTTCATTTCACGAAGCAAGAAATTTTTGCACTGGAGTAGTATAGGCTAAATGGGGAACTAATGGATGAAAAGGATATACCCTCCCGACGCCTGCAACAGTGGGATTTCGACTTAGGAATCTGGGCACCAGATCCTGCTTGGCCTGCCCGTTTCCAGCTGGTGCGGACAAATACACAAGAGCGTCGAGAAAAGCAAAGGTGGAAGAAGCAATGGATGCAAGCCAGGTTGATTGAGTTGGACCCTGAATACAGAAAGAATGTAAAGTAATAACACGTTATAGAAGGTATGACATGTGTAGGTTTAGTGCATTTATAATGTTTACAGATACAGACGTTTTGAGGTGTTTTAATAATATTTAATGCTTTACATGTTTTGGATGTTTTTTACAATGATTTTATTGGATTCTAATGTGCCTGTTTTTAAATTTTGATAGATTCGAGCACGATGGTCCGGTTAACTTGCGTTTCTGTTTTGTTAGACCTTGTTCCGGAGGTACTGCAGTCAAGGGGGGTGTGAGAACAGCCAGGGTCATGGATTAGTCATGAGTGCAGATCAAACGCTACTTGTTGGAAAACGTTAGGAGAAAATGTAAGAAAACATTCCGGAGTGGAATGTGGGCACCTCACCAAGGTTGGCGAGGTGCTATAAGAAGCAACGGCAGAGGAGCAAGGGCGCTCTCTCTCTCGCTGGAAGCTGTTACGTAAGGTCCTGTAAGGGATGCCTAAGGTGTATGTGCTCTTGTGCCCTGGACCGTTTCTCTGGCTCCTCCTCAGGGCTCTTGCCGCGATGTAGTCGTTATTTGGGCGGCCAAGTAGGCCGCCTCTCGTTCTACCTGTATTGGTTCGTTTTGACGCTGCGTTGCGCCTGCGTTTTTGTACTTTTGTAATGCCTTAGTGTTTCACCCTTTTGTTTTCCTTTTTTTTTGCTTAATAAACCCCGTTGGGTTTTAAATGTTCTAAATGTCTCGAGCTCGTTCCTTTTTAAGGTCCGGGTTGCCTCTTTAAATCTTTGAGGCCAACCAAGACCTCTCACAATAAATATTACCGCCCCTCAAGTTTTTTATACTTCTAGCTGGAAGGCCCGGCTTTGCCCAGGCTATGCATTGTTTCTATACCAGGCCTACCAGGTGAATCTGAGAGTCGAACCTGTAACTTTGGTAATACAAAACGAATTGATAGTATTAAAAACTTGAGAGGAGCTAATTATTGATGGCCTCGACTATGTTAAAAGAAATATTTTTTTAACCATGTATGTCATATTTTTTTCATTATCACCTGGTAGGCCTAGCATAGAAACAATGAATAGCCTGGGCAAAGCCGTCCCTTCCAGCTAGTTTGATATAAACATTAACAGCAGTTTTAATTGTGCATAAATAAATTATGATAATAAAAAATCACATAATTTGAAAGAAATATTTGAAAATACTTTGCTGGAAATAAATTGGAATCAACAATAAATGTGAAATGACTTGTAAATTTGTGAAGAGCATAATTTTGCGATTTAAAATACATGTTTTTAAACAATAAAATAAACAGTCATTTATATCAATAATTAGTTGAAAACATATAGCAAATGAAATCATGCAATAATGTTTATAATGCATTTCGAAGTGGCGAGCTAATGAGGCAGGCAAATCGAGCGAAAATGGTGACAAGCGGCGTACGGCATAACTTATAAAACAGAAAATACACCAAAATAACGTCCCAACGACGACAAAACAAAACAAGTCACACTTAGCAAACAAGACGAACTGTCGGCCGAAAATACTCACAAGCAATCATATTGTAAGCATGGAGCGAAAATAAATACAATGTAATAAGCACGCGCCATACAAACCATGCAAGTCGACACACAGCACGACACTGAATAGAGACCCACTAATAGGAAAGAGTTTGCACCCTGCGCTCAACTAATCGCAAATTCAGTGGTCAATCTGGTGTACACCAGTGCGTCGATTTTGCTCTCGTTCTATTATAATAAGATTAGTGCATACTCAGTGGTGGTTGTTGCACCCTTCTCCCCTTATTCAAATCACTGCACTGGGTGAACTCTGGAAGTACACTGAAACACTGTCAAGAGAGCTAGTGTAGCAGTGCATTCAAAATAGCGGAATAGATTTCGTCTTCTGTTCTTCAATTTTGTCTGCTGTATTTCAAATAAAAGGAAATTTTGTCTGCTGTTCTTCGATGAACACATTAAAATGAGCTCGATTGCACTTGGAAAATTTTTGAAAAACGTAATGAAATGATTACAAATTAAAGTTAAGGGGGAGTCCTCATGCGCGAAATTCAGCCTATCCACCCCACGTGGGTCGTTCTAAAATCGGCCTCCTTAACCTTGCAAATGGTAAAATTTTTGACATGGCCAGTGTTTTAGAAAAACATCGAAATAAAGAAATAACAATGGCCGCTTAATGGGCGAGTAATTACCTGGGGCTTTCCATATTTTTTTAAACTGCCATGGCGCATTCCGCAAATTACAATCAAAGGACGCCAGCAATAACGGCCGTTATCGTTGGTGTTATCAGCTATGGCATTCTGGTGTTTTTTGGCGCCAAAAAGTTCCAGAATGCCATAGTCGATAACACTGGCGATAATGGTCATTAGCGCTAGCGTCCTTCGATTGTAATTTGCAGAACGCGCCATGGAAGTTTCAAAAAATATGGAAAGCCTCAGGTAATTACTTGCCCATAAAGCTGCAGTTGTTGTTTATTTATTTCGCTGTTTTTCTAAATCACTGGCCATGTCAAAAATGTTACCATTGCAAGGTTAAGGAGGCCGATTTTGGAACGACCCACGTGGGGGTGGATAGGCTGAATTTCGCGCATGAGGACTCCCCCTTAACGTATTTTGCCTTCCAATAATATTGATTTCGGTTAGGATTGTGTCTTAACAGCAAAATATTAAACATTTACCACATTTGGCTGTGTAAGGTTGTTTAAAACTGGCGTTGGCTAGGTAAATGCTGGGACAGACGATTTGCACTCGCCTGCTCGAATCACAACAACTGGCAGAATGCACTGGCAAAGTCCACTAGTTGCACTGCTCGCAAAAAATCACGTCAAAAGGTTGCACAGGCATGAAAAATACACTACTCCAGATTAACCATCTGAATTCACTATTAGTTTTTTATGCCAAAGAAATACAAAGCGCACCAAAGTCGACTAAACCCAGTGTGAAGGACTCTTCCTTCACATGTTAAATTGATTTAACAGAGACACTAATATTTATTTCATTGATTTGTCAGGACCTTAGGTCCAAGGTCCTGGCTCCTTGTGTCACTAAGAATTTGGAAGTAACCCAAAAAAGGGGAAGAATGAAAATTTTTACAAAGGTATGGAATGCAAGGTGCATTCCATATGAAAATAACAGATTCTTATCTGAAGATAATTCTACATCGACTGCAAAAAAATCGACTCACCTGCAGAAATCAAGTAAAAAAGTGTTTTCTCAAAAACCAATAATCTGATTTGAAATTGGGAAAATGTGTTTTGTAGACAAGTTATTCTTCTTTATAATTCGCCTAGTGTGAAAAGGATTTCTTCTGAATAACTCTGGAGAATAGCCTGCAAATTCAATGGCTTATAAAACAGAGATAATTTAATTGAAAATCATAAGTGTTTTGAAGAAATTATTCAAAACATTTTAAAACAAATCATTATTTTTAGAACATTGCGTTCCCTCCTCGTGCATGTACAACAGCTTGCATACGGTTGGGCATCAAGGAAATAAGGTTACTGATGGTCTATTGAGGGATGGTGTTAGACACCTCCTCGACTGCAATCATTAGCTCTGGTATGCTTACGGGTAAAGGATTTCCAGCTCTAACCTGTCTCTAGAGCACATCCCACATGTGCTCAATTATGTTTAAGTTAGGGCTGCATAATGGCCATGCCATAACTGGAATAGCAACCTCTGCAAGGTACTCCTGTACAATGTCTGCAGAGTGTGGCATTGCATTAACATGCATAAAAAGAAGTTTTAACCAACAAATCCGGCATATAGCACAACATGGTCTGCCAGAATCTCA
>JAQGBX010004204.1:0-15776 GCA_034698745.1 Megaphyllum sjaelandicum | reverse complement strand
TCCCACTGTAGATATTGATTTTTTGGTGTAATTTAATTGATATATACATGTAGATAATTTGTAGACAGCCTAAAATTAGAAAACTTTGAAATATTTAAAATACTTAGGCGAGAACACGGTGAATGCTTACTTTCGACGTGCTTCTTTCCTGCTTGTATTCATCTTCTTGTATCCAGCTTTGGGGCGCACAATGAATGCTGATATCAGCGTGATGGTCAGTGTGCCAGGTTGCGCCACTGCATGCGTTATGCTAGGTGAAACATTCCGCGTAAAACCCTTCCACATGCGCATTAGCATCTCATGAGTGCGGGACACATTTTTACGGTACATACTGTATGGCTACACTTTTGACCAATAGTGATCCGTGTGCCACTCTGTGTCTTACAAATCTGCTTTCAGATTTCCAAAAAAGTGTTAAAAACATTCTTGAAAGCTTATAAGCGCTTCTTGTAAGTTCATACTGTCTCGACTAAGCTTTCTTTGTGTGCGTCCTCATTTAAAACGCATGCCGCATTCTTATCCCGCTTGGTGGCGCTAATGTATACGTCGAGTGGTAAGCGCCTGCAATAAGCATTCAGTGTTTTCTCACTGAGCAGATGACTGACTGAGCAGATGCTTTAGAACCAACCTTGGCTCCATCCTTTTACATCACGCTTTTGCTTTTGTATGATCAATATCTTATTCGCACTCAATTGATGTTTTACCAGGTTTTCTCCTATCAATGTTTTGCTCGATCATTAAATTTGATATTATACTGTTTATCTTTTCTCATAACGAATTTTGAGCATCACCCACACTCACTTAAGAGTATACTTGTGCAGGTCTTTGCTCGTAGGTTAAAGGTGAGCATTTTGGCACCCGTTTGGGGCAATTAATGGCGTTAGTGTGGGTGCAATTTCCCGCCTATGGGTGTCTGTGCCATAACCACGTGGGCCTGTTTACCAAATAAATGCATTATAAAATAGAGGCTCGGCTAAATGCCATTATTATCACCCTCGTAGCATGAGCACGTATACACCCATGCAATTTTTTTTTAAAAGGATGATGGAACAATGAAAGAAGCCACGGCAGCATGCATTGAAGCAACGCTGAAAAGTTCATCGTGAATGCCCACCCGGTTCACTGACCTAACTTCTGAAATGACATACTGTTCCTACGAGAAAAAGTAGCCACGTCTTTCTTGGCTTAAAAACACGACGAAACCCATTCATGGAAATGTCGCTTTCATACTATGCGTATAAGATTTTAGCGGAGATTTGTGCCGCTAAGATACAGTATATCATTTTGAACAAAGTTCTCCATTTTGGAGAAAAGGCAGCGTAGCATATACGAATACACTCCGAAAACTCCAAATGCTCCAAAATCATAAACTGATCGTGTGGCGACATAACGGATAACGAACCTGTAGATTGATAAATTTTCCTTTGTTTTCTCGTTTTTCGATCAAAAGCATGATCATTACCATGATCATCCTCTGTAGCCTATACTCTCCTCTGTACTGAGTTTTTGTAATGATTGTACCATGGGGTGGATGTAAGTGATGACCTGAAACGTTATCCCTTCTATTCCCGTTCCCATCCAGGAATGAAGCTTTTATTATTGTTATTATTATTATTATTATCATCGCATCATCCTTGCAACTGCTGCCTGTAGGGGAACTCGAATTTGGTAGGAATTTCGCAAACCCGCTATTCCCAAATTCGTCGACCGCAAAAAGCGTTGCCCTTCCGAAACACACGGGCGGGACTATTGCCAAATCCGCGGCCAAGAAACTTGAATCTTCGGATGCAGAAGGAATCTTTTGGAGGTGAAACCTAGGTTGCTCGTTAAGTGAGATTTGAGGGCGTCAGGTGCGCCCCCGTGAGTCACGCGGATCGAATCCGTCGGTTGCCAACCTCGCGGCCCTCCATCCTCATCAAAATTTATATTTAAGGTTAAGGAAACAAAATGGTGTCTCTCAATTGTTAACCTTGGCGTTTTGCCTGGGTATTACCCCTTTCTTGACAGCCAATGGCTTTTGCTTTCGCAGCTGCTTTCGTATCATTATTGCCTGCCAGAGCCAAGAGATGCATGGCGGCTGAAAAAGGTAACGATGGAGAAATAGTGCGCTCAGGGACCCGCTTTTTTGGCCATACATGGTAATGGGATTCTAACCTCAGCAGCTTTCGGTGCATGGGTTAGCACGTGAGAAAAACATCCGAGTAGAACGGATGTAGAACGGATCCCTAGACAGCATGTTGTGAAAAACCAAATCAAGCATGCTTTGATTTTTCACGCAAAGTCTCGCGAGCGTGCACGTATAGGCACACGGTTTGAAATCTGTCTGGATAACGTTTGGAAAATGCATGGTTTTGTAAAAAAATGTGACGTCAGTGCTTCGAAACGAGTATGGCGGTCCAATTGCAAACATTCTACGAGGTTTATGAATTCTTTGCTGGTAAAGATCTACGATGTGCTTATGGCGAATTCAACTTGTCCAAAAAGAGTACACTCGGGTACTCCGAGTGTACAAACCTGCTCTTATTCCATTCCACTTGTCCATCGTGCATACTCCGTTGAAATCGGTGCACCCTGCTGGGCTGTTCCACTTGTCCAAACAAAGTGCACTGAGTACCCCGACTGCTCTGTCTCAAGAGCTAGTGTAGCCAGAGCATCCAACATAGCGGATGGATGACGTCATGAGGACGCACAGTGCCAAAAATATGACTTCCGGCTGCACTGGCTAGCCAGTGCTCTGCCCTGGTGTGGACAAGTGGAATTCGCCATTAGTTAATTTATGTGAACACATACATTCTATTGTGCAAACAATAATGTCCACAAGTATTGATCGTTCATCACGTTGCAACGGCATGTAAATTATGTGACAACCGTGTAAAGAACGTTTCATATAATATGGAGTCAGGTCAATGGAGTGGGTCTACTATATATTATCAAAAAGATTCATTATTGCATCTCAGAAAATCTTAATAACTGGAATGATCTCCGAGGAACCATCTTGAGTTTCCTACTAACAAGAAGATCCTTGTTATTGAGAATTGAACTGCTGGATGCAGTAGATAGCACGGGTTAAACTGACGCGAAGACATTTTGGCAAAAGGTGGGTCACGTGGTTTGAAATCAAAACATTGACCTAATTAACCTGAAGTGCTCTTGCGAGGCAATAACCGTCTTTTGATGTTAATGAGTGCGTTGCGATTTCAGGGATGTCCTTAATCATCCAAGACTGCGAAGACTCTTGAGCGTCTCTAGTACGTGAATGACGTTGGTGCTCGTGTAAACCAACGGCGTTTACACGAGGTCTCCCAGGGTTGAAAAATGTTCAAGTTTTCCGCAATATATTAGAAATTTAGGCGAGTGTTTCTTTTTCTCGCACATAAATCGCGAGACTGTTTTTCGGGGGGAAGAAAGGGGGGCGGGGGGAGGAAAATAAAGTTTTTTTTGGGGGTAGAGAAGTTACCATCTAAATATAAACTTTTTGGCAGATTGTCACCTTGGAGTGTCAATGGGGATTCGTGATGACTCATCTGTAAATCACCTCGATGAATTATAATTCCACAAGTTATCATCAATTCCTTTCTCCCCCCCCCCACCATTCCCCCCATCACCCCACCCGCGTTAGCATCCCACCTACGCGAGGACCACTCCCTTCGTAAATTTCACACCTCTGGAGGAAACACTCTCCATCCTTCTTTAGTCTTAACTCGAAACATAAACTTCCTTTGGGCTCGAAATTGTTTACAATTATTTTTTGGAGTGGAACTGTTGGCAGTATTTCACGGAAAGTTTGAAGTTGAAACGCATTTGGTATGAAGGTTGGTTGACAGGAAGGGACGTTTTCGTACGCTAAGCCAACGTGGATTTTCTTGAGAAATCAACTTTATGTTTAGTATCCTTTAAAAATGCTCCAGTGGATCTTTCGCTGAAGATACTTGAAATTGAGTTGTTTTTTTACTAAAGCATCGGTGAACTCTTCAATACGCTCGATGCAAACAAAAATCCGAAATGTAAAAAACAAAAAATCCGCTACTTAGGGCATAGCTCGGAGCATACACGTGATCCTTTCGGAACATATACTTTTTCACGTAAAAAATTACCCAGAATTAAAATTGGGCCAAAAAAGGCACGACTACCGAAATGCTATGATAATGATAATAATAAAATCATAAAAATATGATGCCCGCGAAGCTTAAAGCACAACAACAAAATGCCATAAATTCTTGGACTAGCAATCTCCCCTTTCCTTTGCTTTAGGTGCTTATTCCTATTGTGAAAAAAAAAAACCGCTTGATTCGTAGTTGCTCTGTATGCTGGTACTCGGGCAGATTCTTTACGAAGAACACTTTTGGCAATCGTAAAGTCACGTGTGAAAAGGGAAATTTTACGTGGTTTAAAAACATTGATAATTCCTTGATGGAATGTTTTTAAACAAATTATGGTCTGTCGATTTTGCCCACGTGATTTCGCGACTGCCAAAATTGTCAGTGGCATTAACAGTGACGTTAAACTGGGGAAACTCTGGTTTAAACCGAAATAACCGAGGCGAAAATGATCCTTTATTGTTCAAATATCAATTTTGGCTAGGCATTCTGGGATTCACGAGTTATGCTATGTACGATCTTGAACACAATGTTTCTAAATTTACAGTTTGGCAAGATCAAATACAACAATGCTTTCAACCTTACTCCTTTAAAGGAATAGCTAAAATAATCTTCAATATTTCAACCACGTGATCCCTACCCTGATTTAAAATCAAAAAATTATCTTATTTTTACTTGTAACAATGACATGAGTACGTGTACTGTATGCAGTACGAGCATGCACCATGGTGTTTTGGAATATAATGCATTTCTTGGGTTTAAATTAGAATTGAGCTTGCTCTTTGATTGCATATCACAATAAAATGCGTAATTTACAATAAACTAATCCTTAATTAGTATAGTTTTTACTATCAAGGGTAATTTTAATAATTTTTAAACACTTAAAAACTATATATGTTAACTTTATTTTCAGGAAAATCTAGATCTTACATTTGCCATAAAATTGGTTAACGGGTCGAAATTGTGTCGTGGTGTCTGGGATGTTATCACCCATCGACTTGAAGCGTTCATAAAATATGCGACTGTATGCAGTTTCGCTCTCGCTTTAATATGATTTTTTTTTTGCGTTTTTTCGACTGAGCCTCGTTGTGCACAGCGCCGTGCTTATATATAGCATCTTTCAACTAGTTATATTTGATGAACAGTTGTAGTCCTAGACGATACTTTCATAATGTTGACGGGTCACCGAACCCACCCAAAAGGAAGTTTGTGAAATTTATATTGCAAACCGCATTGATTACTAGCCTGGAAGAGGCACCACCGAATATATAGCTCTAAGTGGCGTGCAGACTTTTTCAGTTAGAAAGTAGAGGAAAAAAAAAATAAATAAAAAACAGACAAAAGGAATAAAAAACTTCATAGAAAAATCACATTACTTTATTGGGCTCCATTATGCTCTTGTTTTTTTATTGTGCTGCGAAGCCCTCCTAACGATGGGCGCGAGATACTGATGCATGGACTGTTGCAATTTGTTATAACCAAACTGAACACCGTTTTATTTTGATAAAAATATGAATGGAAGCGCCACATTAGAAGCCAAATATAAATATTGCAAGTATTTGTAGCGGAAGGCATGCGCTTGCCACTTCCTTGAGCAGTATTACGGTACATGTATATAACTTTCGATTCACGTGCCACTGATGGCGTGAAATCTTCACTTTTTGAGACACTTATAGCTCCTCCTGAGGTCATGAAGTTGTTGGTGTGATATAAAATATAAAACTTATTATTGCGTGTGATAGGTACTTATTTTTCACGTTTTCGTTGTAAAACTTCAGGCATGCATATAAAGATTAATGCCAGATTTCCTCAGAACAGAAAATGCAACAACAAAAATTCATGTTCACACTCGGCAGCATCTAGTAGAAATTCTGGTAAGCTGCAGCACCACCTACAGAGAACAGCATTCTCTTAAAATTACCGTGTGCACGTTTTTTTTTATAAAGTTTACTGATTTTGATATGGTCTCTTGTTTTCACAAGGAATTGACGTCATTTTTTATGAAATATTGCATTGCCTACATTTCGTGATCAAGATAATGGTACATGTAAATGCAAACTATGATCTTTTATTAAATTTGTGTTACAGCAATATTTTCAGCGCTTTTAACTACTTATAACTCTGAAGTTTCAGTAAAATCACTAATCGTCCACCCTGTATTAGCCCAGTTTAGGAGGCAGGACTGTTTGTTTTTGCTGACTGTTTGTCCGCAAAAATCCAGAATTTTTATATTCGACTATGAAAAATGAGTTCGCAGTTTGACAATTACTCGCATTTGTCTTCTTCAAGAAGACATCGTAAAAATGAAGTTTCTTAGATTTAGGTAAAAAGTGTCCATAGTGGGCGCTCTTTTCCTTTGCTACGCAGAAAGTTTCATTTAGATACGATCCATTAACAATAAAAAGACCTTATTAAAAAAGGTCACTGCCTTGGTCGTAATTCGTAATGAAATTTCTTCGTTTTTTTTTATAAAGTTTCAAATACGATGTTTTATTGCTCGTATTTGGTCTAGATGTAGGCCTGAACATCTTGTTTTTCTGCCTTCGTTTGAAATAATATATAATATGTTTTTCTGCCTTAAACTATCCAACTCTCAATAAAATAATGTCAGCATTTTGTAAGTAAAAAATGGCAAATGTCTGGCCCTATAAATGTGCTTAATGCGCGTCTAGGCGCGCTAATAAATGAGAAATCCGTTGAGTTATACATTTTGAAAAATAACTGCGGGGTGCATTTGCAAAATGGCCTCGAGAGTGGAGTAAAAAAAATCAGTGAACTTAGAAGTAATAATTCGTTAAACGCAGTGGTTAATAAACATATATAGTTCTTGCATTATGTTCGTCATCGAGCGTTGGTCTCATATCCAAGTTTTTTTTTTTGTTTTTTTTTTTTTAATGTTGCTACTAGAAACATGTATGTCACGTTCATGCTAAAAACATTTAAAGCATTTTTGATTACTACTTTCTATCAATTTCTTGCTTTGGAAAATTTCAAATTGAAATCTTACATAAATCATTGTCTGTTCAAATGAGCCTGCATGTCTACTTAGGCCTTCTTTTCTACCATCCAAAAAAAGTAGTGTTTGGATTTCGCTTTTCGCAGATATGATTAACTGCGTGCGAATTTGGCAGTAAATCTATTCGACTTTTATCGCTGCAGGTAAAAAGTTGCCAAAATGCTTTTCCGTTGGAGTAAGTGAAATGACAGAAACAGTGACGCCACCTATTGGTCTTTAATCTCGTTCGGGCTATTTTTAAAGTAGAATTTTTGCTTCTCAGTTATTTGAAATTGTTTTACTACGTGGTAATTTCGGGTTTTGTTTTAAACGCTAAGCTCACGCATGTATGAAATACGTGTTAGTTGATCTAACACGTAGTTTAATTATTAATGAATCTAATTAGTGCTTAAATTTGTTATGGAAATAAAAAGCCATATATTTAATGATTATCTTGATTTTAATTTAGTGGTTACTTCGGGTATATTTGCCTAATAATTATTCTAGAAGTAGGCATAACCATTCTAAATCCTTGACCGAACTCCGTGCTAAGATAACTTTCGGCCCTTCTTTTTGCATGCGATTAGACGATGGAATAATCTTCCTAAAAATAGTTCAGATTTGTTACAAATTCAATTTAGCAATGATGTATAAAGTCGATCGGAACCGAAATTGGGTGAGACCCATCTACCATATGGCATTTATTGGCTGACTGTAGGGTACTGAGTTGAATTGAATATTGCATGCTTTTTATTTGGTCGTGGCATCGTATGCTCATCGCAAACCGATTTGTTAAAAATTACGACACAATTCAATTTTTGAGATTACTCGTTTCATCCAATTAGGTTTGCCCTTCGTGTTCAGCATTTATGGCAACCTGTAAAAAAACATCGCATTTATATTTTTTTATTTTCTCCATTTTTGCTCAAATCTGCGGACATCAATCCGACTTAATTGCGGTTCATGCTCGGTTAACTATTTAGAAAGTGCATTAGAAATGATGAAATTTTTGACTTTATTATCCACATAAGTCATAGTCTCTCATATGTTCCATTTGTAAGTTGCGCTATCGAAAGCAAGCCAGCTTTAATTTTTGAATAGGTTTAAAGTAGCATGGTGCAATGCTCCCATAGTCGATTAGTCACCAGCCCGATAGCCAGGGAAAAACCGAAGCACGGGCATAAAAAACAGGAAAAAGTCGGGAAAAATTGTTTTGGCGTATGCGTAGTTGTCCTGAGGAAAATAAAGGCAAAGTGCCAAGAAATGTGAAAATAGATAGAGAAATGTTAAATTCACGATGTTTCGGAGATGTAGGACAACAACAACAACAATTGCATTCTTGCCATTGCATTTCGGGAGGGACGGGGTGATGCCACGCTCTCGGTTGAGGACATCTTCTGGCTGAGTTTATGAATGAAATTGGGATGAAACAGTGAATGGAGTCAGCAGGGTCAAATGTGAACGAAACGCACTTTTCACCCTAGATTTTTACCTATAGATGGCGCCTGGACCGTTCGAGGGCTAAAACAAATAATATTAAAAAACACTCCAACTTTACGATGAAGTTTTATTAGGAGGCTTGGTGCCGTTATGAAATGGGTGCCTGCACGTATAAAATTTGATATGAAATTATGTTCGCGCATGGCGAGGACACGAAGGGTCATTTCGAAGACCTTCAAAAGCGGTTCCTAGTTTTTTTTCTTTCACCAGCCTAAAAAGGGTTTCGTGTTTTATTTCCAAGTTTTGTTCAATTTCGATAAGCCCTTCTTGGATTTCGCTTGATTTTTGCGCAACTTCCTTAATTAACGCCCAATTTGAGGTCTTTTGTGGGTTCGCACCCTCGAGATAGTGTGGGAATATCGCCTGGTAGATATTTCAAGATGCGTTTAAAAAAATGAAAATGCATTAAAGTAACCTAAAAATCAGCCTTCTTCCTACTCCTGTCTGTGTATTTATGGCGTTTTTATCAGTTTTTTTATATTTTTAGCAATTTACCCTAAGTGCTGCACTCTACGTTTTGCATCAGCCTATGTAACAAAAGTGGATATATAGATGTAAGAGAGGAAGGGTTGAACCTGAATGACAGCCAACATAGGCGTGCATTTACGCTTGTTTGCTATTTTTTTTTAAAGTTACATTTTATATCCGATTCCTATATCAATTTTTATATGTGCAGAACATATTCTTGGTTGGCTCGACGCGACTAAAAGGGAATGTTTTGGAGGAAACCGAAACTGGTTAGGAAAACGTTTTTTTTTGTGGCGGAAGTTTTGGAAACATCTTATTGATTTTTATTTCTATTTGGATTTTCAAAAACAATAAAAAATATTTCGAAGGAATGTGTATCCTGGAATGTTTATTTCAAGAATCTTGTTCAAAAGTGAAAACAAAAACAAAGTTCAAATAATTCTTTTTTCCCGATTATTTTACTAGCAAGTTGAAATGGTCACACGAAGAATTTTTTAAGTTTAAGTTATTCTCGTGAGTTTTTCTTAAACCTTTTACCGGATCAATTGCCCTTCAGATTATCAATACATTTGGAGGTTTTTAAAAGGCTGATCCTAGAAAGCTATAATTTGAAGTGAAAATAGTTGTTTTTAAAAGAGAAAACATTATTAACAAAATAAATCATTTTGCTTAAAACTTGACATCTATAATATAAGTATGGTGTTAAAAAAGCAAAACACCATTGTTTTCGGAAATTGGGAATGTTAGGAAAAATTAGAGCGTGAACCCTTTCCAATTTCCCAATTTCTACGATCAAAAAAGTATCTCCAATTTGTTGATCATGCATGTGTTATTTTATCTTTTAAATAAAAGCCAGCAATGATTTTGAAATTTTCTTAAATTGAGAAATATTTTGAATATTTTCTTAAATTGAGAAATATTTTGAATATTTTTCTTAAATTGAGAAATATTTTGAATATTTTTCTTAAATTGAGAAATATGTTGAATATTTTTCTTAAATTGAGAAATATGTTGAATATTTTTCTTAAATTGAGAAATATGTTGAATATTTTCTTAAATTGAGAAATATTTTGAATATTTTCTTAAATTGAGAAATATTTTGAATATTTTGCTTGCTACATGAATTTTCATTTTTAGGCAAAGCATACCAGTAAGACCAATGAAAATTAAATATATCATGTTGGTAGTGCGTTAAAGGACCAGACGGGGGTATTTTTAAATTTAGATCTCCTAGATGGAGAGGTTTCATATTATCTTCCATCCATCGAAAAGTTTGAAATGCTTAGATGGCTGAAATGTGTAGCCATCATCTCGTAACTTTCGTTCGAGAAAAACTTGGCTTTTTCGTCTCGACCGACCGTCGAAAGTGGATATTTTTTGGGGAATCTGCCTCGATCACATTAGGCCCAGATATGGCATTTTTTTCCCGGTTAGATTGATGAGTATGCAAATATAGGTTATGCAAAACTCCTGTTTTGCCTGGTTCCGTTCCTCAAGCGCGGTTCATTCTCACCATCTCCATCTTGTGCTTTTTCCTCCGTTAGTTTATCGGTTGGTTGGGTGCAACCGAGTTAAAAATATATCCGCTAGGCCTAATGTTTTCCTTTTTTTTAATATTATTTTTGGCCAGTCTAGCTAGCTTCGTCATCTGAAAAAGCTGCTGCATTTGAAAGTAAAGGGCATTGACCTTCCGAGTTGTAAGCAAAAGTCTTTCGCTTCCTCCTCCCTTCTTTTGTTGTTATCCTATACTTAAACATTTGTCTGAAAAAATGGACAGCGAGGAAGTTCAATAAATGTAATGCGCAACAGCAGCAGTGTTTACTCGGAAGGCCGACGCGAATGAGAACGGCGAGAAATCAACACCGAAACGATTAAAACGAAGATTTCCACGCCAAAATAACTCCAGTTGCACCAAAGTGCCTTTTTTTCGCTGGATTATGTAGCGTTATAGATTCATTAAGAAAAGCACGGGAAAAAGACTCGATTTCACATTTCATTCTTACGTGGTTAGGATGCAATGGGACGAGTCAAAAGGGTTGAAAAAGATGCACGAACACTGGCAAACGGTCTCTTAAAATGGTAAAAATTGCATGCATTCTTATAGTTTACTAGCTGGAAGGCTCGGCATTGCCCGGACTGTACATACCGATAGCAACTTACTCAAGCGACGAAGTAGCCCTAATGAACGAATGAGGCAAAAATCACAAACATACGGAGACCCGTAGCGGAAGATGTTGGTTTTTTTCGTTTTGTACGTGATGACGCAAAACGCGTACAAAAAAATCTTCCGCTACGGGGCTCTGTAATAATACATACATACATGTACATCTCTTCTGTATATATATTAAATTAATATATAGTCGATTTGAATAACGTATATTACGGTGAGAAATATGCAGACCTCCTTTTGCGCAAATTTTATGTTAAAAATCAAATTCCTCTTTCAATTTTTGAATAAAGGGAAATATGAAATATTTGAAGGTTGAGCATGAAACAAAACGACATGCTGAATCTTTGTTTTCACAGCGATTTTTTTGTTTTTGTTTTGAAAGATCTTGCTTTAAAACAATGTGCTCATGCAATCTTCACGTTTAAACCGTGAAGTTATACTTTTGAAGTTACATTTGTTACTGAATGTACCGCATGGCATTCTAAAAGTAGAATATTCATACCGTTCAACGTGTCATTAAAATGATAATTTCACTGACTGTCAACGAGTCCTATTTCTGTTAGATTGCAAAAGAGAAATTCGCGTGAAATTTGAGATGTTAAGAAAAGGAAAAATCGTGTTATGTTCTTTTCTGTTTTATAAGCGATATTGCCTTGCTTCGCCCGAATAGTAAATCCTCTGAAAATGTGGCAAAATGTGACTGTTTTTTTCCTTTAAAAATATTCCCTGTTGGCGTTATGCCTGGGGAAATGTGGAAATCTGTCAACGCTCGGCAGCCATCTTGAACTGTTTGAGCAGTTGCTGTTCAAATACGCCATCATTTGACTCGCCATTAATAAAGTTCTTCCTCAATTATTTCCTTAGTATATTTTAATATCGGGGTTATCTGCTTATTTTTAGCCGTCGTGTTTTCCAAATATCGGGCAGATTGCGATCTCTGTTGAGCGAAAAACGTAATTTAGTAGCAAAAATAATGGCGCTTCCTGCGTCGCTGCAGTGCATGCAGTACTCAAACTGAAAGTTGCCATTTCTTGTCTCGAGTTCCGAATGGTGTTTTTCCGCGCAAAACTTATCGTTTAGCGAAAATGAAATTATGCTATAGCCCTCGCAAGGTTCACTGGCTTTGGCGTTTGTGATAAAGGCATTTTATCAATGCAAATAAAATAATTCATCAACATAAATACGACTTGTTTACAAACCTCGTCGAATTTTTCCTCATCCATTTCGATTTTTTTATACATGCGATAACAACGCGTTATGCTTTATATAGCGTTTTACTGCCATAATTTTAACGTATCGATTTCTACGTGCATGTCTGAAAGTGGCTGGTCCATGTTTAATTTAAGCTGTTTGTTTATAACAAAACACCAATGCGTGCACTTTTTCACATTATCAATTTCTGTCCATGAATGCAATTTTGGTTTTTTTTTCTAATTTCCAACGCAAGCTCCAGATTTTAAGAATGAAAGTTTGTAAGTATGTATGATTACTCGTGGGCCCCTGCACTGTGCTTAAAATGTTTGGTTCGTACAACTTAACGCAGTCAAATTTTATTGCCTCTTGAATGTTTTCTTTTATCACTAGGGCAAATGTCATTCCATTATATCTCTTTATAAACATTAAGTCTATATCTGTTTTGAATTAAAAAACGCGTATCAGTTTGTTCGCGTAATCTGAGCAAACGCTATCGTATACAGTTCGATTTCGTTGGAAGTTGTTTTTTAAACAAACCTATGTTAAGCAAAGGTCATTTGATTGGACTAAATTTGCGGTATACATGCTTATTTTAAGATGGAAATGCCAATAAGCTATCCGGTCACAGCAGAGAAAATGTTTGTACAGTCGAACCGCGTAAAAACGAAAGGATGTCAAAATTTTGGGCGTTTAAATCGTAGTTTGTGTTATCAGAAATCAGAATAAACGAGATTTCGACAATATGAACTAATGGTAATTTGTTAATAGAAAAAATTCAAAATGTACTTGCACTAAAAATACCTTTATTACAATTTTTTGAAGTACAGTATACACAATTTTTTATCAAACTTTAAAACGTTATCAAAAATGTTTTTTTTTTTTGCAACACTTTCTCAAAAAGTTCTGGATTCGTTTTAACAAAACGTAGCTTGAATGCTCGAAAACTCTTAAAATTCGTTCACGGTATAACCGAAAATTTATGTTACTGCAGATTTACGCAATAGGAAGGCGATTGGAAATTAGTTCGTACTATCGATCATTTGTATTAAGCTGTTTCGTCTTAACTATATAGGTTCGACTGTACGGAACATAGGAAGTTCTCTTCACTTCACGCTTCATAGAGTCCCTTTTTCTATACCTTTTATTTTGATGATTTTGTACTTTTGTTTTTCGTATGAATCAACTTTTAAAGCATTAGTTTTTTTTGCCAACATTTACGTGGTGAAAAAAAAATGGCAATGCGTCTGATGTCAGTGAATTCATTAAATAGGTTTTTGGCACCGGGCTACATTTCTGTTTATTATTTATTATTTGGCGCGTATTAGAGACAATGACCGCAAAAAAGGTTGATTTGGTCCGTTCAACGTTTGATGAGTTTCGCAGGTAGGCCTGTTGTTTGATTTTGCTTTTATTCAAACAACACAATCTGCGAAATCATGTTGGACCCATTTTATTTCTAACTTTTAATTTCTGGGAAGGCCGACAAACTTTGCGTCACGCTATTTCTATAGGGCAAACAAACCGTGCTTCTTCCATCTTCACCTTTTAATGTTATTTTTGGGGGAAAGTAAAAACAAAAAAAAATTGGAAACGGAAGCGAACTTCTGAAAGTGAGATAATTTTCAGAAAAACTTGACATTTTTCGTATAACTGGCGACGCGGCCTCCTTATCGTGTGACGTAATTGAAGCTAATGTTTTTTTCCGTTGCGATTTTTATTTTCAGATTGTCATTTCGGGAGATCCGTGTATGAAATTGAAGATGTTTGGCATCCCGATTTAGGACCACCTTTCGGGGTCATGTACTGCATCAGATGCGAATGCCAAGCGGTGAGTTCTCTTCACTCGACAGTACGTTGGGTGCATTTCTACTTTTCTATGTACAAAAAATAAGACTGCATGCATCTTGATCGAATCCTTTCGCGGAGTATAAAAATTATCCAAAAAAGCAAATTACGGCGTATGCTTTTTTTTCGTGAAAAAATAACTCGAGGAGCTCGCATCTTTTCAAAAGTGCGAGCAGATTTTTGAACTCGAGAAAACGAAAAGATTGACAGAATAGCGACTATGTAGCGTTAATCTAATATGCGTGGGGTCAAGTATGTTGCGCAGTATGGCTAATTTCGGATTACCATGGCGCCGCTGTAGTGCATGAAATGTCCTCAGGAAATGACCTTCCATAATAAAGAGGAAGACATCTTTTTTTTGCATCTTCTTGGAAATGTTCCTTAGCAAAATGTAAAAGACGAACTACTAAACTACTAAAACATTCTATAGGTTTAGCGCAATGCTTTATGAACATATAGTTTGATGCTCACCCGGACTTGACTTTTTTCAACAAAAATCCTGCGTTTTCCGAAATAGTCGCGCTCCTCGCCTTCGGGTACGAACACAACAAAAACTTCTAGGAAAGAATGTTACTTTTTTACCACTAGCGCCAACCAGCGGGCAAATATTGGTAATGCATTTAAATTACCGATGGTTTGCCCGATGGTTGGCGCTAGTGGTAAAAAAATTATCATTCTTAATTTAAGTTTTGTTGTGTTTCTAGCCTTCCCCAAGATTACACCGGAAATGCTGCTGCATGCATGCGGATTAATTTTTCGACGCCTTTAATCCCCTGTTCGAGGGAATTTCGGTGCCGGAATTCGCCGCAACGTTGTTTAAATTTGGCCGAAAGCCCTCAACTTCCCCCCCTCCCCCTAACAATTGCTGTATATGTACACTGGGTTTGAAGAAGGCAAAAATTTCCGAAAAATGCGGCACGCACCTTTTACCAAACGGGGCATACGTGCCTGTGAATGAGGTGCCTGGGATTTGTGGTCGACGAAATTCCTTTTTTCAGCTAATCGCTGCCCAACCTCCCCCCCAGCATGCACCTCTTCTTTTCGGCCGCTGTCCATCACCGTAGCTCGTGTGTCCACCGTATGCCGCGCACGTCCACCCTCCTTCTGGAATGCATTTTTTTTTTGTTCCCTTCGCAGATTTCTTTTAGCGTCTCATCAATTATCATTGTAAAATGCCCCTAGCCAGCCCCAATCGTAAAGAAATTCGGCAGAGGTGTTAGCGGTTTATGGTTATTGGTAAGCGTGACGTTGCGACCCCCAACTCGTGTACCCTTCATGTAGGAACTGCGAAACCTGGCTACATTGGTCACCGTGGGAACGGCCCATTGCGTCCCGTCCGACGTGGATAGGTCCGATGGCCTGATAAAAGTTTCGAACTTCAGACCATGCCAGGGTTCCCACATTTCTGGGAAACCTGGGATTGTCAGGGCATTTTTTTTGGTCAGGGGAAACCTGGGATTGTCAGGGGATTTTAGGAAGTTGTGTGAAAAGTCAGGGGATTTTTTAC
>JAQGBX010004203.1:0-15777 GCA_034698745.1 Megaphyllum sjaelandicum | reverse complement strand
ATAAGTCCTAAATTTTTCACTTAAAAGTCCTAAAAAGTCCTAAATTTCAGATTTTGGAATTTGGTCACCACCCTGTAATATGGATTAAGCATACAACTTTAAACAAAAAAAATATTTCTGAAAAGAAAAATTGTGAAATGAATGAGAAGGGGGGGGGGGGGGGGGATTTTTAACGCGTCTTTCATTTGTTTTGCTGAGATCGAACTTCAAATATTTTAAATCTATTAAAATAATTTTTAGAGTCTAGCCACAACACTAGAGAACAATTTATCAAAATGACATCGAGGAAATCAGGAAGCATTCCCCCAGAAAATTTATATTTAATTTTCATGACTTTTCCCGATTTTCCAACAAATCTCCTTGAACAACGACAAAATTGACATATGATAATGTTATACACGATTTTGAAAAAAACCTGCATGCATGGGACAAAATTATAGGGTTCCTCCAGACTTGGAGAAGCTGGAAAAGTCAGGGAACTTTAAAATATCTGGAAATATCAGGGAAATTTAACGCAGTCATAGCGAGCCAAAAGTAATATTTCTACATGGTTAGCTTATGGTCCATTTTCCGTGTACAAATTTGCAAAATCATGCTGGTTTTCCGAACACAAATTTGCAAAATTTTCCACGTTTTCCGAGTAAAAATTTGCAAAATTTTCTGGGTGAAAATTTTCTGAAATTTCTACGTTTTCCGAGGACAAATTTGAACAACTGCCAAGCGCAGATTTTCAGTTGTTTTAAAAATTGTTGTTAGTTTATTTTGAAATAAATTTTCCAGTATCGATTTTGCAAAACATGTAAATTTTTTACATTGTCATTGTCCAGAGAATCGTTTCTTAAAACCAGAACAAATCAGGGAAAAGGCAGTGATGTGGAAAATGAAATTTCTGGAAAAACGCGGAATTAGCGAGGCATTTGTTTTTTTTTAAATATTTCAATTTTTTATGATTTTTTTGGATATGATCTTGAAGATTTGTCCTCTGAAATTGTTGATAACTTTTTCTAAAAGTTTGCAAGGGTTGCAAGGGCCCTGATCTAACTACGTATAAGCATTTATTTTGGATTTTGGCAAAATTAATACGTTCAATTGCCCTGACTTTTTCAAAATTAAGTTCTTCTTTCCTGAATCTTACGAATTATGTTTACAGTAAAAGAAGATTCATGATTTTTTTCAAACCTGCCCAACAAAAGTGATATAAAGTACATGGACATGTAATGTGATAAAATACTTTGAAAACGTAATTGATTTGTTTGCTATGTTTTTTAAAATTGGTTTCCTATTGTTTTTAATGTCAAACTCGATTCTCTGAACTTTTTGATTTTATGAAATACCTCTGGCCCCAATTAGATCATAAAATCGAGTTTTTACTGCACTTTAATCAATTTTTGTATGCATTATTATGGCAAATTTGATTTCCCGGGCAGAGCCGGGTTTTTCAGCTAGTACAGTATAAAAAAGAGATGTTCGTTTGTTTACTTGTATGTACGGAGCCCCGTAGCTTAAGATTATTTACTTTTGTTTGTTTTGTACGTGATGATGCAAAACGCGTGCAAAAATAAAAAAATCTTCCGCTACAGGGCTCCGTATGTTTTTGGTTATTTTTTTCTGTTTTCTTCAGTGTTAGGCCTACTTCCCAACACAAGGTAACTGTCTCTCATTTCTTTTAGCTTCCCCGGGGAAAGCCGGGCTTTACGGCTTGTTTATGAATAAACTTTAAAAGTAAGGCCCCAGTATTCCGTATTTTAGGCCTTTATATGGGTCTGTAAACTCCTAAAGCAAACAAAAATATTTTAACTCAATTTGTTGTTTATGTTGCATTGACAAAACCGAACAGTTTTTTTCTCATAGTTTTCATTTAAAAGCATATCAACTAAAATGGCGACCACTTTATTCATTTTGCGTAAATATACAGTAATTATTTGTCCATAAAAGTTTAAAGTTTTGACTTAATGACCCTATTTAAAGCCCCTCTTGAGGTCTGCAAACTACGAAAGCAAACAAAAACGTTCTAAGGCACTTTATTGCTTATGTTGCAATTCTGCTGAAAGCTAACTGCATGGCAACAAAATTTTATTTCACATTAATGTAAATATAGCTATTTGTTTAATAACATTCAATAACTATTTGTCCGTAAACATGCATTAAACTTTTGACTTTATACCCTATTTTTAGCCCTTTTTGGGGTCTGTACATTAAAGCAAACAAAAACGTTTTAAGGCACTTTATTGCTTATTTGCTGAAAGCCGACTAACAACTAAGTTTTAATTCAATTAACTAAACGCAAATATAACTATCTGTTTATTAAATTTATCCTATATTTAAAGCTCTTTTTTGAGTCTGTAAATTAAAGCAAACAAAAACGTTTTAAGGTACTTTATTCCTTTTTTTACTGAAAGCAGACTAACAACTAAGTTTTAATTCAAGTAAACGTAAATGTAAGTATCTGTCCATAAACTTTTAAAGTTAAACGCCTTATATGTGTTCGAAAACTCCTAAATCAAACAAAATCGTTCTAAGAAACAAAAGACGTTACAATGCTGTTCAAAGCAAACTAAAAAATACATGAACATGTCAAGTCAGTAGGTCAACGTTAAAAATCAAACAAAGCAATCAACAGCTATAAGTTTAAGCCGATTTGAAAACCCTTTTCCCGCAAATGTAGAATTATAATGCACGACAATGTTTTCAGAAAGGATTTTAAGTCCTCCTTCAAGTCCCTTGAAGATCGAGGACTCGTCTAGAATGTCCGGTTAATTTTATAAAATGTTAAAAGTAAGACAATTACATGGAATAAAATTGGAATCATAAACATTGATTTCGGGGCATTGCACTAATGATTTCTATGGTAGAAATTTTTTTCTTGAAAGGTTCAATAGCATAAAACCCGACAGTTTTCTTTAAATAATAAGCACCTCAACTAAAAATGGCGACTACATTAATCATTATATTGACTTTTCAGAAACGTTTTTCGGAACACTTAAAAAGATGTCCCTATTGTAGCATTGGATTGAACTCTCTTCACTATTGCTTGACGAGACGTAATTGTTCCTCGACTTGCAATATTATATTATTTCTCTGCTAATGTTTCGCTTTGCCTCCATCCACTTGAAGATGCATGCATGATATCAAGTCTCTTCACTTTTGTGTACCTTCTTTTGATAGCGTTCATGAATCAAGTTTTTTTTCACGTGAAAATGTCTCGGAAATATTGTTCCGCAAATTGTTTGACTCGTTATCAGCGAAGACTGCGATTCCTAATTTAATTTCTGCCACAATGGCACGATACGAGGCAAGCATCTCTGGTGGTAATTGTCGCAACAGACGACATCCTGCGACTTTCGATTACTGCATACGCAGTAACAGTAGTTGTGGCGACAATAGCAGATGGGTTTTGAAGAGAGGCGACTATGCTTCGTGTCCTCATCTTGAAGCAAAATTAAAAAGAAATCCTTCGGGAGGTCGTTGGCGAGGTCACTGGAGAATAACATCAGAGCAGCGTGCAGTTGACGCCTTTGTCCTATCTCATTAGCGCAATAAATGGCTGGTGGGAGGACTTCTGACAGCCAATGTGCAGCGCCACCTAAAGTCGGATTGGACGACGAAGATACCTTTCAGAATACATGGACAGTGTGTCACAGTTTAAAAGATTTCGAAACTGAGGGAGGAAACCCAGAAATTGAACCAGAATACTTGAACAACTTAATATTGTAGTATGCATGGGTACTCACAGGTGGGTTTACAATATGAGGACAGTGCGGTTAAAAGTTGCTGGGTGCAGGCTATGCGTGTACATTTGTAATATTATTTTTTGTAAACGTGGTAAAAATTCGTCATTGTTAAAGTTTAATTGAAACATGCATATAATAGGTTAATGACCGAGTCATGTGTATGTAGCCTACTTTGTACGTTTTAATGCCATTTTATGACACCATTGAACCTTTTCAAGTTAGCAACACAGGTTCGCACTTACGAACATCTGGATCTCACTTGAATTTCAGTCCCATTAAGCTCGTTTTCTTTAATTGACATTGCTAATTTATTTCAAGGTGCTGACAGGTTCACCAAATGTTATTTGCGGACACTCAGAAGTTTTACAAATCATACTTTGACAGTCGTTAAGTCAAGCCTGCAAAACAAATGCATTATTGGTCAAAAACAGCGATAACCTGTTTGAGTACCCCTTATAAAATTGAGATTTAATGTGAGCGTATTTTGATTCTTTTGCTCACGGTCAATTTCATGAACTTACTGCAGGTTTTACGGCAGATTTTGGTTGTATAGTTTGTACGGCATCCCAATTCAAGAGCTGTACCTTTAGTACATGTACAGAATTGAAAAGTAGTCACTACAACATGTATATTACAAAATATAGTTAACAAAAGTAAAAACATTTCGGTCCAGCTATAATTGACAAGATATTTTCGAAAAGAAACTTAATTAAAAAACACAAGGTCATTTTAATTTGGCGTTTCCAATAGCTTGATACATGTATATCCCTTCCTAAAGGAAAGTTGTTTTAAAAAAACAATTTTCTGTTGCTGCACACATGAAAAATTGATTGAGGGTACCCCTTAATATATGTGCAGTGTATGAAGCACTGTTTGAAAGGGAAATGCGGGTAAACTAACTTGAAAGCACAAATTTTATTCCATCTTGTGACATACTGTATGGCTTTCTTGATTAGCTTTCCAACAGAAAGAAACTTTTTTGTTCTGATTTGTTCATGACTTAGATCTATGACGTCAGATATATAATCGCTTTCTATTCTGGAAATATATCTTGGAATTTAGTTGCGAAAAAACTTTTTCTAAAAACACAGGGAAATATACAATATATACCATGTAAACCCATATAACCCGGAAACAAGTTTCGGGATAGAAATTGCCTTTTTGTGTGATGGCCTTTAGCTGAATATATTAGTTGGAAGATAATTCAACTTGTGAGAGCCTTTAGCAATCTTTCCAGTAATTTCCAAAGAGCGTGGACCATTTGATAGACCCTCTTAATTCAATTTTTCTCCGGGAATTTTATTTCTGCCGATTCATTTCCGTTTATCTTTCCGGATCACCGGAAGTGTACCTACTTATGTTTTTTAAATGGCGATGAGCGCGTGTTGTTCAACACTGCAGATGAGTGATCACGTGGGGCTGGGGTAATACAAAATTGCATTTTGCACCTTGATCGACGATGCTTTTCACGCACGCCACGGAGGCGCGTGCAATATCGCGGCCCTTTTATTAAAAAGCAGTTTTTCCGATAATTTTGCTCATTGGCAGGTTCGCGTTCAACCGTGCATGATAAGGTCATTCATACCTGAGTTACATGCCTTTACGGACTGTAATTGAAATTCTGAATTATGGATATGGTCCATTAATCTTGCTCGAGAGAGTCTACTGAATTGCTTTTCCGTGCAATTAACTCCGGCTGTATCGGAAAAAGGCGAGCACGAGCCAACTGTAATAAATTTCGTGGAAAACTCATCCACGACGAGCATGCTTCTTTTTGTGTCACACTGTCACATTGTCACACGGCTATGCATGCACGCCATCCATGGCGCGCAGCTACTCAGCGAGATGCTAGTATAGTATAAGGTGCCTAGCCTGCTCAGGATAGGTGCCTTATACTACTTCCTGCCTCGTCGCGTTTATTGGTTGGCAACCTGGAAGTGAGTAACAATGCGACACGAAGCTGCGAACAATAAAAAAAAATCGGATACACGAGTAGGTTACGCGCTTCCAGTTGCTCAGATTTTATTATAGACGAATCGCTTTTACACAATGCTCAAATGGATCGATTTGTCAGCGGCTCCACAACAGCTGCGGAGAAGGCAAACAAAGAGCGTTTGATGCTCATCTCTAATCAATCATCTTTTAATTATCGTCTCAAATCCGAGCGTGTGGCTGCTACATCTTTGTCCGCCATGCGAAAACAAAATCCCCTTTTTGTTCCTGCTTAAAAATGTACTTTGGCAGTTGTGACGTCACGTGTGGTAAAGGACTATTGTATGCACTACCTTTGCAAACTGACTATACGTATCGTATTTTTCTGATGCAGCTTATGCTTCATCCAAAAGATCGTAAAAACGAGACAACAGGGTTCCCCCAGACCTGAAAAACCTGGAAAAGTCAGGGAACTTGAAAATTGTCTGGAGAAGTCAGGAAAGAACGATTTTTTTTGAAAAAGTCCAGGAAATTGAACGTAGTCAGGGCCCATTTGGAAACATTTTTACATTACAAATTTGCAGAATTTGCAACAGTTTCTGAGGACAAATTTGCAAAATTCTTCACGTTTTTCGGATACAAATTATCACAATTTTCCACGTAATCCAAGTACAAATTTTCTACACGTATACATTTTATTAGTGAATTTATAAAAATATTTTATTGTGTCGATTTTGGAAAATGTCAATTTTTGACATTATCATTGGCCAAGGAAATTTATTTTAAACTTGGAAAAGTCAGAGAAGTTAAAAATGAAATTTCTGGGGGAACCCTGGACAAGGTTCGATTTTTTTTTGTTAGCGTAACTCAGAAGTTTTACGAATCGTTGTTCGGCAGTTAAACGTCACGTGTGGAAAAGAAATGAACAGCCTTTGCGCGTCTTTTATATCGTATTTTGCTAATGCAAATGGGATTTTACAAACGAGACGAGGTTTGGATTCTTTTTAATTAGCTAAACTCTGAAGCTTTACGAAACGTACTTTGAAAATTAGCGTGCTGTTTTTATAACCTGACGTCATATGCTACAAAGTACAATGCGCAAAGATTCTGCCAGCAGCCAGAGTATATTTCCCATGAAATGCAGCGAACATAAACTGTATGGCTCTTCCGAAGTGTGCAAAATCATTAATTGTGAACATCGGACATGATGATTCCAACCCTTTGTTGAGATATGTCATCAAAGGTCAAATGACACGTAAATGAGGCTTTGCACCATGAGGGTTTTTCCATCTTTGATTTTCCAGCAATATCAAAAACCGGTTTCGATATGGATGTCTACCATCTTATTGACAAAGCATGACCAGTTCCTCTAAAAATTTGCATCGACCGTGCTGTCCACTGTTTTGTCCTACCTCTTGTGCAGACCTCAAGAAATGGCAACGCATAATTTGCAAGTGAAACATCCTCAAATATCGGATCAAATAAGGTTTTGAAAGGCTCTTCATCTATAGGGACCGTTTTATCTTATTGAACATTTATTGATGTTTGCTTTTGACCTCCAATTCAAACATAGGTTTTATCAATGGGTGACAGATTATGCGAATAAGGGATTTGCAGTTCTCTTGATTGGATTCTTATTTTTGACAACGCCAGAAATACTGACACTGATGAATTTTGGAGCATATTGTCTTCAAAACATGACCAAAGGTCAGTTTCTGCGATGCTCTTCTTGGCAACAGTCACAGCCGTTGATAACATTCTCAAAATGGATTGCCTTTGGCCTTCAACTATACAATTTCGGGGATCTTATCGTAGGATATAGCAGATCAGGTGAATAAGGGTGGTGACGGATCAATTATATGGCACATTGATCTGTCGAGGCTCGTGTTCTTCAGTTTCGTAACCTTCAAAAGACATCTTGTGCAAAAGAAAGACTTGGAAACGAAATGCACTTACAATTGTATAGAATCATCAATAAACTCATTTTTAATTTATGTTCTGCGGCGGAATTATCTTTTGTTAGACACAAAAGTTGATCTCATGATATTTCCTCGTTTCTATGTTTGAAGTCTAACATTCAGAGGATTGTAGAAGTACACTAGTTAGAGCTATTAAGTTGAAACTTGTACACTTAGGAAGAATGAAAATTTGCTCTTATAGACGACATTTATGGAACAAATGTTTGAAATAGTGAGTTGAAATTGAACCTTCCACTTTAATGGAGAATGGCAATTTTTTCTTGGACATGACATTTGGGGAACAAATGATCATACACTAGTTAAAACTAGTCAGTTGAAACTTTCACACCTAAGTAGAGTGGAAATTTGCTCTTGGACATGACATTTGGGGAACAGATGAGTATAGAGGAACACCACCTGTAGTTTGAATTAGTCCGTTGAAACTTGGACACGTAGGCAGAGTAGAAATGATTGTAAAGTACACTTGTTCGAACTAGGGAGTTATCGATACTTCAACATTAAGGGATAACATTTAGGGAACAAATGATTTGTAGACGCACACTATAGACGAGTGGGAATTTGCTCTTGAACATGACATTTAGGGAAAGAGTGACTGTAAAAGTACAATAGTTAAAACAAATGAGTGGAAACTTGTACACCAAGGGAGAGAGACAATTTTCTCCTGGATTGATTTCAGTTTTGGGCATTTAAATGTTAAACAACATACATGTATTCTTTGCTCTTTTTGTGCGCATCAAATAAACTTCGAGACATTCTATCATGAATGTGGAAATACAATCTATGTTTCAAACCACAACAACAGACGGCATGCAGGTTGTTTAGCAATATTTAGATTCGCTGTGCGAATCGATTTTTTCATGATTTGGGCCGCTCCTTTTGGTTCCAGTGCATTTTTGCAGTTATATTTCGACAGTTTGTTAATTCTAGATGGCTTCTTCAATAACAGCTAGAGCTTCTTCAAACGTAGTCAACGTAGGGAAAATCGAGCGAGAAATTTACGTCCACTCCAAACACTCTTGTTGAATCCAGCAACGTGTTCCAAACAGACTTCTGTAGAAATGTAGTCCATTATTTACGCGACAAAAAGGCTTTCGTGGAATAAGTTGAATGTTCTAGGGTTAATCAGGCTCGATTCAAGGCTCTTAAGGAATTGAAATCCAAATCAGTTCAATAGGTCCAGTTCAAAACTTTTGTGCAATCGATCATTGAAAGAACATTTTCATGCATGGTTGAATTCTGAAAATTATCCTTTAAAGAATGGCGATACTTTCGATGTTAAGGGCCGATATTTCGGTCTATGAAAATGTTTTCAATTTGTTCGACAGTTTCGAGCATCCGTTTTTTTTTGTTTTTTTGCATGAGATCAATGTTAGAAAATTGGAAAAAAAATCTTAGGGAAAAGTTGTTTTTAAGTTTTCAGTTTTCAATATACTTTGCATGCACTTTGTATATCCTTAGGGTTTATGGCCCTCTTTAAGAGCTTTCGATTTATGGCGAATCTTACAAAATAGCTGTTGCATCGCTATGCTCGGCATGGAATAAATGTGTTCTCTTGACGTCACCCTCAGCTTTAAGGCGTTCCGCTTGAAGGTGCTTCGCTTTACGTTGCTCAACATTACTGCACACGTGGGATATTTTCGAAACGTTTACTGCAAGGAACCCTTGCCGAACTGGTTTGAATGGCATAGCAATCATTCCTCGCTTTGTTTTTTGTGTGGTTTTCAAGGTTATTTCCGGGACAATTTCGGAATGATTTACAATGTATTTATATTTTGAACAGAATCTTGCTCCTTTAACCTTTCTTCTCAATTCGTTATTATTTTTTCACAATGTCCGTTATCCTGGCGTGCTGATGGCCGTATATTTCGTCTGCTGTTCTTTCCTGAATGGTTCTTTTCGAAATTAGCGCTGATTGGGCAGACGATCTGCACTCGCGTGTTCGGCTGGAAAAACGCGGTGTAATGCCCCTGCGACGTCATAAGCTTGCACCGTGCAATAATACATGTATGACTCGTGATCAGGTTGCACCTGCAAGATGATTGCAGTACACCGGTGTGCCTAGTAGAACTTGCCATTATTTTCAATTTGCACCACTACGTGCTTGCGCATGCGCAGAATGATCATGCGAAAAGTTGCCATTACTGTACAGTCTATAGATGGGCTACGCCTTTCTAAGCATAAATAGTTTTTTCAAATAATCTTAGGTTGAAATGAAAGCAAATGAGGCAACATTTTTGAAGCTAATGTCATTACTGGTGAAGGCATTAGTAGGCTATGCTAATGAACGTGTACAAAAGTACAAAAGTGGGATTTTCTAAAATCAACATGTGTTCTGAAGTACAGTAGGCTACGTTACATGTGTTTGCGATTCTGTTAAGTTAAGAGGATCTTTGGCTTCTTGATTTCTGCAGTGTGTCCATTTGTAACCGACTTCGACAATCATGCTTGATTTTCCACCAGTTGGCGCTGTTGCCTGCGATGTTCAAGGAAATGGTTGAAATACTTTCAGCTTTACGATTGGATAGGGATATTAAATTTTTAACATCAGTTATCCAACAAACTTGGGCCGAATTAAATACCTATGCCATAACTCATCTTGTTCAACTCTGTATTCACAACCAAAATTCCACTACATTCAAAGTTAATGGCAGTTATTTTGTAAAATATTCTACAAATGCATGGTTGGGTAGTTGTCGGTAATTTCAGCAATTCGTTTTAAGCACATTTCACTTGGACTGGAAATGAGACAATAACAGAAAAAAAATTTGACTATTTGTCCGAATCCCGGGAACCGTAAAGTTGAAATATGTTTTCAAAATTATCCAGAATAAAAAATTAAAAAAAAATTTCAAACTTTGTAAAAATAATTGCTAAATCTTTAAAATTAAAAATTCTTTCGGAAATTCCAACGAATTTCAAAAATTTGCGTAGTTTTCTAAAAATACCAATGTTAATTTTCAAAAAATGCGCGCCATTTCTAAAAAATACATCAGTATCTATTAATAATACATCAGTGAACCCGGTGGTCAATCGTCTTGTCGTTTTTTTAACAGGTATGGCTTCGCCACTATACCAATCCTTTCCATTAACCCGGACTTGCGACCGGCAACAATAGATAGTTGCATCACTGTACAGTGTGTCAGTGTACATGGCTGGAGATGAACCTAACATCCATTTTATACCAGGTCGCCATTGCTCTTCCATGGTCAATTGTATAGAATGATGGCCGAAAATTCGCTTCTCACCTGGAAGCCGATTCGAGATCCATAAAAAGGGGCAAGAAAGAGCCAGGTTTTAAATTTTTCGAAACGATTTTTCATCACTTTTACTTCGCCGGCTGCAATTTCCTCCGTCTAAATGGGCTGTAAACAAACTTCCTTCGAAGGGTTCAACGGACAAGGAGTTCTTGAAGCTGTTCCAAACGCTGACAGAATACTTATAGAGGCAACAGTAATGTAGATCGAGGTCCAGTCACTTAAACAAAATTGGCCATGTTTGTGTAAGAAGCGGATAATGTGGTTTGCACTGTTTGCAGCGCATGCATGTATATACGGCAGTCATGCACCAAGAATCCATCGGTAATTGCATCGTTGGTTTGAGTGACCTCAACTTCGCAAGCTCCGTGACACGTACTTCGACCAAGTCCATTTTAGCTCCGCATGATGTACATGTAAAACGGATAAACGGTTTATTTGCCGTGCTTTCGGAAAGATGGAAAAAAAAGTGTCAACTTAGGTCCAGCGATACGGTTGAGAGGAGATTGCTCAATGACGTCTATTTCGGGGGTCAGTTTTTCCAGCATGCCGTCCACGCGTGGAATCTGAACGACACATGACCGGAGATTGTCGGAAAATGTGCTAAGAAAAAAACTGGTCGTGGACGAATGAGTGACAAATTGATTGTCAAACGGTGGCCCTAGTGCTGATCTGGTGGCGTGTACAGTAGATAAAATAAATATAGAAAAAAATGTTGGTGGCAAATTGGGGTTTGGCATCTTGGCACATACATGTATGGATGAGTTGGTGTTAATCTTCCGGAACCTATTGGTTAGGTGCAACCTATGGAGGAGGGATGATAACAAACTGAATACTGTTCATTAAAATCGTTGACTTTGAAAACAAAACAACGTAATTTGGAACATGAAATATTGCGCACAAAATAAAATGCTTAGCAGGCATGTATAGGAATCTTACGGAAAAAAGTGGCTGTAACCAAATGAGGTTTGTCGCAAACTCAGCACTAAATCAAAGTCATTGATTTGGAATACAAAACAAGATTTATAACATGAAATATTGTGTTTAAGTCGGATACACACTGGCCACCAAACCAAAACTAAAACCACAAACCCCAAACTTTCAACGTGAACTAGTTTCTATAAAAAAAATTAATACAAACTAGTTTTGCAAAACCTGAGCGTACACACTGCGCCAACCATATTGACAAAACTCAGCAGACGACAGAGGATACAGACTTCAGAACACGATAGATACGATATGCTGTCGTCAGCAGTATCATCGATATCGTGCAGACGAAGCTTTGATAGCAGCCCCATCGCCAAAAAGTTTGGCTATTTCCTTTCATCTCACCGACACTCGACTGGTCCACCAAACTTAGTTTGCAAATTTGATTTGCTAGAGTTTTGTTGGCAAAAACAGTTTACTACGTCATTTTTTTTCGTTGCCACAATTCCAGAGAAGTTTCAAATTTAGAGTTTTTAGTTTTGATTCAGTGATGGTGTGTACCCGACTTAAAAAGTAAATTGTATAACAAACATTTAAGAACACTTTTCCACTCCAATCAATAAACGAAACCAACTTATGGTACCTTTCCAGAATAGCAAAAACCTTCCATAAAGAAACCCTAAATCTCCTACAGGAATAACAAAATTAACAAAAAACGTGCTTTTGCGAAGTGGACAGTAGATAAAACTTGTTTGCTATAAAAGATTCCGAGCTGGAGTTTGACATCGCTTAAGGGATGCAAGATGAAGATATTACGGAAAAAAGTAGTTGCACTTAATCAGGAGTGATCATAAACTGAACATTGTAATCAAAATTCTTGATTAAGAATTCAAATAATGCAATTAAACACACGCAATGTGGAATTTCAGACATTATACTGAAAAAGTAAAATGTGAACTTTAAAATGTAACGCGTGACATAAAGGATACCGAACTGTGGATTATTCGGAAAAAATTGGTTGCTAATTCATGAAAACGCAAATGAGGACATTTTAAGATTTTGGACCATGAAATAATAAAGAACACATCAAACCTTTGAAAAACCATACATGTACATGTATATACTGAAGCAACAACCGAAACTCTAAACACTTTTACATGTAGAGGAAAATACATTGAAGTTGCACAAAATTATTACATTTTACAATTTATGATCGTAATAATAGAATATTAAATTCGTTAATCACTTCAAAAACCTCAACCTAATTAGCATTTTCACAGTTTATGCTTATTTAGTGTATAATTGCATAACACCTTGGGTGCTAAGTTAAGTTAGAAACTCTACTTTTATATCCCGAAACTTGTTTGCAGATATTTCTCTGTGTGTTGGGAAAAATTTCCTATAAATCACGCATAAAAATGTTTATGTTGGAGAGCCTATCAGGAAAGACGTAATTAAGTCATAAGATGGAATAAAAGCACTGCTGTCAAGAAGTTTGAAATAGTTTGAAATAGTGATGTCATGCATATATACTGATTTACTGTATAGGGATACATTCTAAAAGTATCGTTCCGTGTGTGCAGCATTGTGAAATTGTTTCAGGTAAAATAACTTTCATGCAGTTTTTCGCAATTAATTTCCAGATATAACATTCCTCGTGTCTGACGGCCGGAAGGCTGTTAAACAAAAAATTTTATATTCCGTAACTGGTTTCCAGATATTGTTACTTATGTTTCCCCGTGTGTTGGGAAAACATTCCTTCACAAATATTTTTTCAGAAAAAAGAAAATGATCTTATTCTTAACAACTTCTTTCTGGAAGAAAACAGACGTCAATGGTTTTACAGTCGAGCATGCACAAAAAGTTTCCTTTGATGGATATATAGTCCATCAGGAAGGACATACATCATAGGATGGAATTAAAGCATTGCTGTAAAGTTGGTTTACCCGGATTTAACTTTGAAACAGTGCTGTCATCTCATGCACTCTAGGAATATGTTCTGAAAATATCGCTCAAGCAACAAGATTTTGTTTCAGCTTATTAACTTATTAACTTTTCATTTCTCGCATTTTATTTTCAGATATAATTTTCCTCGTATGTGACGGCCTTAAGGCGGTTAAACACGAGGCCATTTATGTTCCGGAACTTGTTGCCAGATATATTACTTGATATTTCTCGTATGTAGGGAAAAATTGCTTTGCAAATAGGTTTTTAAAATACATAATAATCCTATTCTGAGCAACTTATTTTTGGAAAGAAGCTGACGTCATATTGTATTTACTTTCACGCACAAAGTTTCTTTCTGTTGGTTAGCCAATCAAGAAAGATGTACGTCATAGGAGGATAGGATGGAATAAAAGCACTGCTGTCAAGTTAGCTTAGCCACATTTTCCTGTAAAAAAATGTTGTCAAGTTAGCTGAACCACATTTCCCTTTGAAACAGTTGTCATGCACTGCAAGGATGTATTCAGAAAGTGACCCTCCACGTGTGAAGCAACAGGAAATGCTCCAGGTGAAGTAACTTTCCGACAGTGTCTCGCAATTTATTCCCGGATATAGCTTTTCCTCATTTTGACGGCCTTAAATTAGGACGCATATTTTGAGAATGTTTAGAATGCGTTTTCTGGCTTTGAAGGACAACAAATTATGAGCTGGAACCAGGACGAATGCTTCTGCGGTCAGTACAATGTACATTTCATCATAGGTAGCCATTTAGAGAAGGAAACACTCATCCGTAACAGTCACCATTTTCTGGGATCACTTTGATCCGCCAGGGGAAGTCAACCATCTCCCATACACGTACTGGGAAGTTCTTCAAATTGATTCACCGCAAACACGCGTCACGAGACTCTCCTTGTCCACAACAACTGCGCTTCAATCTATCACGAGTAGGGGCTTGGTGCATGTCATGCCTGACTGGATTATCATTTGCATCCACTTCAACATTAAAGCCGTTAATCACCACGATGCCTCTGCCGTTCCATTGCCAACTTCCGCCATCTTGGTTCTCTTGCCTGGAAGGGAGATGAGGTCGTTGAGGAATAATTTTCTGGAATTGAGCGTCCCGTCCCAAGAGAGAAATCTCTCGGGTTTTCTCATTTGCGCCGGTAAAATTAGTCCGGGAAGGTAAGTAGCAACGGGACTATTGAAACGAGTTAACTAGGAATTACTTGGCAACAAATGTCAAATGAATCCCCGAGGTGAATTTCTTGCTTCGCTGGAAGTGCCGCTTCTCTCCTTCGATTGTTGACATTCTTCAAGAAAATCTGCTTGGGTAGGTTTTGCCATCCAGAGTTTTCGCTTTGAACGAGGGATCGTCGATAAAGGATTTAATAGGTGCTTGCAGTTTGGAAACTGTATCCCACATCTATATGGAAATATCTTGAGATACATTTGAATTGAAAACATACAGTGTAGGCTATTTCTGTAATGCAAATAAAAGACAAATGTTGTATTTTTAATATTGCAAGAAAAGTTAAGAAAATTTGTTGCATTTCTTATATTGCAAGGAAAGTGGTTACATGTCTTATATTGCTAGAAAACTCTTCGTGTTTCTTGTCTAAAATGAAATAGCGTTGGAAGAGACAGTACTGTACCCATATCTAAATGAAAATACCTTGAGATACATTTAAAACATTTCTGATATGCAAATGAAAAAAATAAATTGTTGTATTTGTAATATTGCATGCAAGAAAATTCGATGCATTTCTCATAATGAAGGAGAAAAATCATCGCATTTCTTTTATAGCAAGAAATTCGTCGCATTTCTTATATTGCAAGAAAACTCGTTGCATTTCTTATATTGCAAGAAAACTCGTTGCATTCCTTATATTGCAAGAAAACTCGTTGCATTCCTTATAATGCAAGAAAACTCGTTGCATTTCTTATATTGCAAGAAAACTCGTTGCATTTCTTATATTGCAAGAAAACTCGTTGCATTCCTTATATTGCAAG
>JAQGBX010004202.1:0-15784 GCA_034698745.1 Megaphyllum sjaelandicum | reverse complement strand
CAAATTTGCAAAATTTTCCACGTTTTCCGAGGACAAATTTGCAAAATTTTCCACGTTTTCCGAGGACAAATTTGCAAAATTTTTCACGTTTTCCGAGGACAAATTTGCAAAATTTTTCACGTTTTCCGAGGACAAAGTTGCAAAATTTTTCACATTTTCCGAGGACAAATTTGCAAAATTATCCGTGTTTTTCGAGGGCAAATTTGCAAAATTATCCGCGTTTTTCGAGGGCAAATTTGCAAAATTTACCACGTTTTCCGAGGACGAAATTGTAAATTTCTCCGTTTTTCAAGGACAATTTTGCAAAACTTTTAGCAAATGTTTTTTTTTTTTAATTTTTAACTTTTTTGTTTGTCAATTTTTAACATTATCATTGGTCAGGGAAATTTTTTGCAAAGCCTGGAAAAGTCGGGGAAGTTGAAAATGAAATTTCTGGGGAATCCTGTGCC
Source organism: Megaphyllum sjaelandicum (assembly GCA_034698745.1). Classification (NCBI taxonomy): domain Eukaryota; kingdom Metazoa; phylum Arthropoda; class Diplopoda; order Julida; family Julidae; genus Megaphyllum; species Megaphyllum sjaelandicum. The sequence continues at coordinate 15,335 of JAQGBX010004202.1, read as the reverse complement.
GTATAGGCCTACATGTATCTGATTGTTAATAGAAATTAGAAACATGGTTAAGTGTGAATTGGGACACTTATTATGTTTTTGTGTTGGTCTCTAAATCTTATTTCTTTCGGTTTTTTTTAGAAAGTTTTCCTAGTTTGTTCTTATCCTCGTTGTATTGCGCCAGGAATTTTCTTTGCACTGTGGAAAGAAAATTCTATTCTCACTCCAATTATTACAAAAACCAGCCACTGGAAGTAAATAAAAAAATTACTTATCCTTGTTGTCATTGTGAAGATAACAATTCTTCTTCTAGACATATTGTTCTGGAATCCAGACCAAACAATGCATTCTTGAAAGTGATCAGACTTTTGTTTTATCTTTGATATCCCATTGTTTTCTTGTTAACGTCAATAGCTCGATGTCTGCAGTTGACAACAAAACAAGACTTCCTAAAGAGAGCCGATATAAATGTACGAGCAAAAAATTAATATTTACACAACTTTGTTTAGATTTTTCTTTATGATTTTCAGCAAGGAGATAACTTCGTGGTGGCTGCCTTGTTTTGTGCAGTGGAAGAAGGGAACCTCAAAGGATTGGAAGAACTCTTCTCAGTGGCCAATATTAACGTGAATCAATGCAATAAAGTAGGAATATTTGTAATGTTTTAAATTCCGATCCACGTATGAATTAGTTGAATCTCTCACGCTTAAAATGAATTTTTACAAATTTTAAGCATGGAGAAACGTCTGCTCATGTGGCAGCCGGGCTAGGACAGTTGGAAATTTTTAAATTCTTGCAATCTAAGGGGGCAGATTTGGAAAAAGCTGATAATGTAAGTTGCAAAGAAAGCTACCATACCATATCTATCTTATAATACCATCGCTGATAATTTTTTGAGCTGTGAATGACGTTTTAAAAAGCCATATTCTAGTGGTCAATAATCAACACGCGATGAAAGAGTTACCATAGTAATGATGTTTTAGCCAGGGCCACTGACATTTAGTTAGTAGCCTACATTATTCTGATGCATGTTCGTTATTTTATTTTCATGCAAATTGTGCAGCATGGTGATAGTCCGATGTATTGGGCTGCACGACAGGGTCACACCAATATTATTAAATATTTAAAGGAAGAAGGTCTAGCTAGCACCGATCAAAACAAAGTAAGATTTTCAGTTTTCTACTAGGCTAGTGTTGTTTTTCAACATTTTTTTTTAAGGCAGAGAATCTAAATGCCTTTATGAAGCGGAAATAATTAAACATTTATCACATGTTGCAGTCGGGGGAGAGTTACTTGCATGTTGCAGCACGCTATGGTCATACCGGTGTGGTTCAGTACCTTTGTATGTCTGGCCTGGACATTAATCTTCAAGACCAGGTCAGTGCAAAACTAGAAAACAAAACAGCATCCAGTACATTGTGCTGTACTTTGAATATATTGTAGGTGTGCTATAAGGAGAATGTTATTTTCTTTTCATTATGTATTATAAGTTTTTATTGTTTTATTTCTGTTAGCATGGTGAAACAGCATTGCATATTGCTGTTTGGCATGGTTTTCCTCATATTGTGCATACTTTGTGTACAACTGGGGCCAAATTGAATATTCGTGATAAGGTTTGTCTCCTTTAATAAAATGACTTTCATAATGCTTTGCATAAAATACATGGTACGGCTTATCTGAGTGATTATAATTTTTAAAATCACTAATGTAATTATTTTTCGTCACTTTAACATTTTTTCTACACTATGTTTTTAATGTTAAAATTTAAAACCTAATATATTCATTCAATTTAGAATATTATACGTAACATGGAAGGTGCAATTTCATATGCATTTGTTAAATGTTCTTGTTTTGACAAAACACACAAGGAAATTTATGCAGAACAGTATTGATGCTGCTTAATATTGTGATACGATTGATGCCACTAAATCATTTGGATTATCTTACCTTTAGAACAATAAATCATCTCGGCTACTATTTAAAACGCACAAAAACTAAATGGTAAAAAAAATTAAAAGCATGTAAAATGGAAATTTTCACAATTTAAAATTTGTTTATGATAAGCTGGATGTTTACATTGCGTACTTGTCCTTCAGAAAAATTGTATTATTTGTGCCTACTATATGGTTACATGTACTGCATTCAGTGAATCTGCATGTAGTGGAGCAATTCTTATATTTTTTGATCTCATTGAAAATTGATGTGCAATTAGGCTAATTCTCCATACTTGAAATTTAGGAAGAGGAAACTCCTCTGCACTGTGCTGCTGGGAGAGGACACATTGATAGTGTTAGGTGTCTTTTAGATGCTGGAACAAATCTGGATTTGGTTGATAAGGTGTGTATCAACCCTTTAACATATGCTGAACTATTGCTGTATGCTTTGTGGGGATTAGCTACTTTATGCACTTCAGATAATAAAATTAACAGTTCATTTAATGGTTATTTCAGAGAGGATGTACTGCACTTCATTTGGCCATTAAGCGGCATCACACACAAGTTGCTTTGCTGTTGTTACACGCTGGTTGCAATGTTGACATTCCAGATTGTGTAAATATTGCTCTTTGATATGTCCTTAGCTTAATAGCTGGCATAACCTAGGCTGATAAGATATTTATGGCATAGCAGACCTGCTGCTGTTTGATATCGCTAATCCCTATTGGGTTTTTAAATCTCGAGTGATTTTATGAACTAGCATTCCGAAACTCCTATGCACCTCGTGGCTCGAGAAGGAATTTTGACCTTGGCTCAAACGTTGTGCGCTTTTGGATGCAAGGTTGACGTTCCGAACAAAGGTGGTTTTTATCCTCTACATTTAGCAGCAAAGCATGGACACACGGAAATTGTCAGATGTCTTTGCTTGGCTGGCTGCAATGTTGATCAAAAAAATAAGGTGAGCCGGTTTTAGTTACTGCTTTGCAAGTGTTCCCTTTATCTCAAAGATGTTTTCTAGTCATGAGAAGCCGTGGATAAAGAAAGATTCATTTTCTCAAATATTTTTTGGGCATGGTCGCATTTTTGCAGAGATATTAAAACGTCACTGATATTTAAGGATATTTAAAAATGAGCACACAAATACTTGTACTGAAGTATTACTTAATGAATAGTTTGAATAACTTACCCTGAAAATCTGGAATAGGAATGCTTGTTTTTAAGACGGCCAGTGTAATAATCATTTAAAATAATTGCTTAAATTTAATTTTTAGGATAACATAGTTGCAGAAATTACAGCCTTAGCACAGGGATACAGTGATATTGGTGATCTTTTGAATAAATTACACAATGTAAGTATTTTTATCTTATTATCATTGGGTCTGTCTCCTAGGTTGTAATGAATCAAGATCAAAGTTTTGAGCTTAAATGCTTATATTCTTACGTAATAAGCAAATTCTAATGACACAAGAACTTTGGTTTATGTGATCATGATTTCTCTATGAATGTTTTTCATCTCAGATAATTAGCTTTTATGCTGCTTTTTTTGCTCAACTAAACAGTTGAATGATGTATTCTTTGTAGCTTATAGGCTTAAATTAATTTTAATGGTGCATTTTAGGATCAGATGAGAGAGGAGTATATCACCCAACTGATTCCTGGCAATCAGCCCATTAGCCGCATTAAATTAAAATTTTTTGGCCACAGCGGCGTTGGAAAGACTGCATTTGTCGACTCGCTAAAATGTGGATACTTTAGTAGCCTCTTCAGGCGGTCTCGCTCTTCGTCAGGCTCATCACTGAGTTTAAAAGGGAATAGAGTGCGCTCTGGTGCGTGTAAACTTATTTTTCTACACTAAATGTATCTAATTTGTCGTGATAATTCTTAACTTTTCTCCCTACAGGATCTCCCAACAGCAAATCTACAATTGAGTTGAGTAGCCAGAACCCCTCCACATCTCGATCACGTTTATCCTTTGATTCTTCCAGTGAAAATTATACAAAAGGCATTGATGTGCAACAAATATCTGTAACCGGTAAGTTGTGTTATCGTTTGCCTTTATAGTTAACATTTCAGAAAAGCAAACTCATACATGAAACATCCATTAATAATTTAAATTTACCTTATTGTCTCATTTTATAGGCGTTGGTGATATTAGTGTCTGGGAATTTTCTGGTCAAAAGCCTTATTTCATTGTATATGATCACTTCATTGGCAATACAAACTGTATCCATGGAATTCTCTTCAATTTAAACGATTCGTATGACGTTCAGCTACAGCAAGTCCTATTCTGGTTAAACTTTCTTCAAGTCAGAATTCCTTCTCAAGAACCATTAGGTAAGGAGGAGTTCTATTCAAACACCTTGGCATGCTCAAGATTTGGCCTAAAATCAAGATGATTTTCTTGTAGGTTACTGTGGCAAAAGTGGTTTTCCAGCAAAAGTAGTTTTGATCGCCACCCACGCTGACGTGGTTCATTGTTCTAAGAATGGAACCGGGGAATTCATCAGCAACCAAGCTGAATGCCTCTTATACGAAGTGATTCACCGTTTTCAGCACATTTTTGAAATTCATGATCGTGTCTTTATAGTCAACGCCCTTGGACCTAACAACCCTTCCATGAAAGCTTTCAAAAACTACCTGGTGGAAACCAAAGCCAAACTTGTGCAGGTATATTTTTATTTAAAATTTTTTAAATTGTAAATAAGGAATTTAACTTCAAAAGATCGTTCTATACTTTTCAGTCCTTGCCAAAATCCACCGGGTTTTTAGAATCGATGATATCGCACTTACCTGCATGGTGCAGATCTTCCCAGTCCTTCCCGGTGCTCTCTTGGCACCAGTTTGTTGAAATGGTCCACGGTCAGATTAATCCTTTGGCTTCAGAGGATCATATGAAGGAGCTTATCCAACAGCTGCAGTTGATGGGAGAGGTAATTATGCCATATATTGGGGAAGTAATCATTGTATCATTATTTATTGTTTATAACATGTATGTATTTCTATTTATTAAAAAGGTCCTCTACTTAAAATCTGAATCGCAAGACATGGTGGTGCTCAATCCTCGATGGCTGTGCAATGCAACGATTGGCCACCTCCTTTCTCATGAACATTTAGAGCAGGTGCGAGTGACTGGCTGCTATACGGTTGATGATTTCCAACTGTTGTTTCCAGAAATGGATGCGCTAGACTTGCTACAGGTAAGATATTCGTATAATCCTGGCTTAAGACTTTGGCTCTACCTTACTCAAATTTATAAATTTCTTCCAGGTTTTGGAATCACTGAATCTATGCACACAGTGTGATAATGACGGCGATATTGAATATGAATTTCCATGCTTCAACTTTGTGGAGACATTGCCAGGGCTATGGGACAAGAACGACAGTTATCACGATGCTGTCTATGGAGGGGTCAGAGTTCAAACCCCGAGCGGAACATGCGATCTCTTAGATAGCTTATTTCTTCGTTTGCAGGCATGGTTCACTTTTTAAAAACGTCTTTATTTCCCAAAAATGTATTAATTTCCAGTATAAATAAGCATTGGGAATCATTTTAGGTTCAGCTCCGTCGAACTGCTCAAGAGCACCATGATCCAGACAACGACCTCTACCAGTGGCTGCATGGATCCAAGTTTTGCAGCGGTAATTTGGAGGGGTTACTAACTTTAGAAGAGTGCGGAGAAGTGATTGAAATCAAAGTGCGGGGTCCCAACAGCATGCGTTCAGCTTGCTTCTACTTTTTGGAAGATCTGTTAAGTGTTGTTGACCAAGTTGTGGTTGAGATGTGCCCAGGGCTTGTCATAGAAAAACATGTGCTCAGCGCGCAACAGCTTAAAAAGCACACCACCGGCGAGGCTTCTACGTACGAACCTAAATTACTGATGGAGGCACAATTGTCAGGCAAGAGTACAGTTTTCAACAACAATAACAACGTAGAAGAAACTCTGTCCGAATTACTTTGTTTCGGATCCAAGGATGTGCTCAGCGACACTACTTTTGGAAGGGATTTGCACGTCTCTTCACTCGGAGTGCACATCAGGCAGCAGCTTTGCAGGCTTTTGGATCCTCCTGATCCAATGGGTCGAGACTGGTGTTTGCTCACTGTGCTACTTGGCATGGCCGATAAATTGCCCAATCTTGATCCAGGTTCTGACCCGGTGGTTCTTCCCAGTTGCACCGATCGTATTCTGCTGGAATGGGGTCGATTGCCCACCAGCACTGTGGGAACCCTATTGGGCAAACTGCAAGCTCTCGGAAGAAGGGACACGGTGGATGTAATATTGCAAAATACGCCGTTGTATCGTACTGCTCTATACGATGACGATCGACACACTGATGATCTCGGAGGGGCAAGTCATGGATCGGGAAATTCCAGCTCAAATCTTTCGAGATGAAAGTGCAAAGAAGTGAAACAAATGGCGTAATTGAAGCTAAATGGAAATGACAAGCTGATAGCTTTTGTCGAATCTGGCTTCAGTTTGAATTTAAGTCGTTACTGACCAGAAATACCGAAAATGCCCATCCTGGCAAGTGGGTAGAAATACAGTAATAATTGATAGGCCTTGGATAATTTATAAAGAATTGGTTATCGATGTTTGTCTGAGTGAGATCTTTGGCTTTTTTCGAGGCCATGACGAAGATGTGACATGTCAACATTGGTATAGGAAAGCAATAATTAGCGATGTTAAGAAATTTGAAGATGGACAAATAGACATGAACAGAAAAATAATGCAAGCCATGGTACATTCCATTAATAGGGTGTACTTGTCAAATAGCAAAGGGGAGAGTTACTTTTATTTTTCCTGAATAATTAGCAATAGGTTTTTTTCGTGCCTTTCATTATAAAAAGAATTCAATTTATGGAAAAAGATTTTTGTTTATTGGAGTGAGAGAACAATTTACATATGCTTGTTTTAAGTGATGTTTGTGTCGCTACCTATAACTGACTAGCTATAGGCAAAAACTTTTTTGACACACCAATGTCCTGGGCTGGTCAGTTGTTTATCATATTTACATAAATGCAACGTCATAAATTAAGGTGTTTTCATTTTGTGATGAGTTAAAAATTAAAAAAATTACAGAAGTCGTGCGACTTAATTTTTGAGCGTACTTTAGAAAAATTTTCCAAAATTGGGTGAACGTTTTTCGATGTCCTTTCACTCCCTATTAGGGGAACAATTTGCAGTCTTATGTGGACATGAGCTTGTATGCAGTTTTGACTGAGCTATGGCAAAGATTTTTTAAAGCTCCAATCTCAAAATTACAAAGTTTATCTGCATATTTGGTTGGAATTTTGGAAATTGTTTTACTATCTAGTTTTTTAATTGTTATCCAGCTTTTTTCAGTCTGGGAGCAATTTTTTTGATTCTGCTTGATGTTACTGTGGTGGCGCTATAAATGAACAAACCACATTTATTTCGACAAATTTTCTGATAGTTAGAATAAATAAGACCGTAATATTGTAGACAGTCCTGCAAGTATGTGCAGCACATGTGCTCAATTATTTAACGGATTCTTTTGCTTAATAAAGCATTGTAAAGTGACCATGCATAGACCTCTAAAGTGCTAGTACAATCTATGTACTAGTGCCCAGTAGTACACCTGCAGAATGATCTGGCATGCTCATACTCTAAATGTAAAATCTAAATGGACACAACCCATACAGTATATATACTTAAGTGAACGTATGCCATATATATCAAAATATTTTTTTAGTTTTATAGATGCTTAGATTTCTTTCGATGACGTAATGTGCCGGGCCACGAACAGACAGCCAGAACCGTAAATTATACGTGCTTCTGAAGCCCTTAGAAGATAGCACTATCTGTTGCTAGCTTTGTGTCGGCTATCATGGAGATAGTTTCATTGCCCAAAGTAAGATCCTATAGGACTCTCCCTGCTTGGGTTTGTGCTATATTGAATTTAGTTTTAAGAATTAAGATAGTCTTCAACCCTTGACCCTGTTAAGCTTTCTTTCATATTTCCTGACTTATCTAGTAGCCTATCGGTAATCATGCAGATAGTTATATTGATGTAAGGTAATAATATTGCAAATTTGCAACATGGCCTTGCCAAGACATTATCTTTACCGTCATAACTATTCCCCAGAGAACTAAATAATAAGCTTATTTATTCTTAATAATTAATAAATACATGTTGTGACGTGATGGTTCAATTTATTTTATTAAGGTTCCTGGGTTTTGTTGACTGGCCAAGTTTACTTTTTACCCCTAGGTGTCTAAAGATTGTCATTTTAAATTTAGGTTATAACCTAAAAAAGCAGTTGACTAGATCATGAAATTATGGGGGAAAACATTGACCGGGTGGCGTTTAATGCGTTTAAAATGGTTGGTACATCTAAGTCAAATTCTAGGTGGATTAATTCGTCAAACTAGCCAATTGCATTCATGCAAATAATTAATTTACTCAAATTTAAAAAAAATCTAGTTTGGCAATTTTCAATTAGATCAGTCATTGCAATGGAGTGCCATGAAGGTTAAATTGAGGAGAAAGACGAAAAAATTATGCAAACAATGGAGAAATAATAAAATCGTACAGATTATCTCTAGATCGGTAAGAATTAAAACGATAACAGTAATGAATTTTTTTTATTGAGATGAAATAGCTTCTCGTTTCAAAACAATACCATGTTGCTCTACAAGCTGAAAAAGTTTGCAAATCGCTGAACATAGGTAATTGTAGATCTCTGAAAACATCCTTAATCTGTTAAGTTCTTGACAAACCGACTAAGCATCCTGTTCACATGTTTTATATTTCTGAAAATATTGTTTCGACAATTATTTCTTTATATAAAGTGGTGTATTGGTTATTTTTGTTTATTAGCTAGAAAGCCTCCACCTAAATTCGAAATTGTGATTTAAATTGTTAAATATTTAGGGAAATGTTTTTAATGCAGTGACGTTTCTTTTCCTCATGTTTAGTGACACCCATGAAATAAGAAAACGATATTGTCAGTCCACTGAACTTCGTTATTTAGTTTGATTAGTTGATGAACATTATTTAAGATTCTCACAATTTAATATGCCAGGTTGGGGGCAGGTGAAAATGTGAGAAGGTAAATGAGAGAAGGAAATAATGATTTTTAGATAAACTTTTCTGGTAGTTGTTACCAGGAAATAACTCCGGAAAATGGTTAGTTCAAAATCTATTTGAATTACAAAATGATGTGGGTGTTGGGTTGCACAAAACTTATAACGATGACTACATTGCATTGTGCACTCATTGAATGCTATCTTTTTGACTGATTATACTTAGTTTGGTGCAACTCGCCTTGGGACTTTTAAAACCTGTAAATAATGAAATTTTGTAGACTTTCAGATGAATTGGTTCGGTGACTGAGATTATGAGAAAACCCTGAAATCGAGATTCGCGTGGACAGATTGAGTAGGGATCCCACCTGTAAATAGCCTTTACATATCCTTTTTTATATTTCCACTTGCAAAGTATATATTTGCACATTTCCTTATTTTTATCTATCCTTCGTTTTTATGTAAATTGTTTACTGAGAATAACGCTATTGTTATTTCTGCAAGAGCAATTTATCTGAGATATACTTATTTCCATTGGTTTACTCTCGATCGACATTCATATTTCACCATCAAAACCTTCCGAGATTTAACATCGTCTAAAACTCGAGTTGAGTATACGAGCTGAGTTTTGAAGCTCTCATTTTTTTCTATCGACCGAATTTTTTGAGGTTTCTTTACTTATACGTGCATTGTAATACCTATGTGGGATTTGTAAAATGTCTTTCGTTTTATGCTCTTTGTACATATTTAATGCGTGTTTGTAATAATTATTTTTATGTCATAAACGAGAGATGTGATTGAAATGCAGACTCTTTTTTGCAAGTTCATAGTTGAAATACAGAAAAAGAGGCGGTTGCTAGAAGTGCAGTTTTTCTATTTTGCGTCCAAAAATAAAGGTTTTTTTCGAAAATAAAGGCATTTGGTAAGTGCATAGTTAAATTCCTGTAGCTTTAACTTGGAAATATTTTATCACGTATGTTATTGAAATTTATTCCTTTTGGCTTCTTAGATACTGAACACTGAAGTTCTTCAATCCTAGTTTTTGAACGGAAATGATCATTATTGGCCAACATTTGCCCAAATATTAAGAAGCTAATACAGTATTGGTAAGTGAAATATTGTAGATTGTATATTCTGAAGAGGGGTTGTACGCAAAGCTTGTTGAATAATATTGCTGGACATACCTTTGGTCATCTCAATTTTGTTGAACATTTTATTCCAAAGTCAAGATGGTAGCTTAGGAGAGCAATTTCCCTATTAATTATTTGGAGTCTAAAGAGTTATCAGAATGATCAAGGTTGATATGGTGTAATTCAGATTGTTATGAAAAGTGGCCAAAAGCTTAAACTTGGCACACCAGCAATTATTTTAATTTTGGCAGAGTAATATCTGATCATTTCTGAGAGTCAAATAGGAATTGCAAAATTCGCTAAATATCTACGAGGCTATTAATTCAAGATTATAAACAAGAAAAAGGTATATTTCAAAGTAATTCAATTTTGATTACACGTGTTCACAAACTGAATCAAAAAATAAAACAAGAAAACCGAAAAACACACCATGTTTGAGCAACGATTTTCCAGCAAAAAGCAATTATTCGTAAATCTTAAAAAGTAGAACAAGTTTGATAAGCATCGCTAAATCATCCTTAAACATAATCGGTAATTAAATTAGGTTTGGAAAAAAAAATTACTGAAAACAAACCAATAGGCATACAGTTGAGGGAATTGGGACAATTTTCGACACATCGACAGGGTTTTAACCCCAGAAATGCAGTTTAAATTAAATAATTAATGAGCGAAGTGGCCAGACACCATCCAAGTGATACAGCAATATAACCTTGAGATTTGTTTACGAAGACCACTTAAGGCAAAGAAATAAATACTAGAAAATTAGCCTCATCAGTCTCGTGCAAGTAGGAGCATGAAATCCCTCCAACCAATCATTCATGTTGGTGAAAAAGGCATAGGTAAATCATTATGTGGAAATATGAATTTTTTCAAAGTTTTTTGTTCTTACACAACTTGATACCTTGCGCAACTTTTCAGTGAATACTTCATTGACAGCATTAAAATTAAGGCAATGCTAAAACTTTTTGGCAATATATTTGTTTCATGCAATTATAAAAGCATAAAACTTGTCACAATCTAGTGATTCGTCCTCAAATTGATATTTTTATTAAATTTTAAGTTCTCCCTTAAAGTTTCATGAAAATATCAGTGAGATGATGAACAAATCATTGTTCATGGACAAAATAAATTTAGCAGTTAAATCATTACTTAATAACAAAAGTTATCACAAACTTAGCAAAGTGGGTATTGAATTTAGAGAAGGTCAATATACCATCCAGGCGCCAGGAACCTTCCATAAAAGATGTCTGCTGTTTTAAAGTGGGGTATTGTTAAAAATAAACTTCAATACAAAAATAAAAAAAAAATCTTGTCAAAGAAAAGCACAGACATATCCACTTTCCACTGCTTTGACTATAGCCAAATACAGTATAATCAAATTGCTATTGAGGGTGTTCACCTAATGTTTCATACTGGCCTCAATTTTAAATGTGTGATGAGGCAGTGAGAAGGGAGAAGATATCTTTATTGCATTTTTTACTTAAATAAATGTTAAAAACTCAAACTTCAAAACTGTATTTGGTACTTCTCAATAACAAAATTAGTGGAATTTTATTTTAAGAGGTTACTGAGACATTTTATGTAGACAACATCTATGGAAGGCCCCTTTGAATGATTAAAATATCCCGCCCTTACAAAAAAATGCATAAATGGTATCTTTTTATAACTTCCATTTAGACGAACAAAATCGACAATTTTATAGGCAGCAAGATAACTTGAGCCAACGACAAAATCAACTAATTATTGCAACAATCCTGAATTTGCATGGGTAAATCCATGAACTACAAGCTACAAAATTTAGGTGTGTGATGCAAGCCATATGATAAACAAAATGAAGGATTGCTCCTTGGTCAACAAATTGTGCATTTACTCATTGTGCAGAGGCCGTTTGCCAAACTGAATCTTGTTAATTAAAAGACAAAAATCCGGCTCGATTTAGTCATTCAAACAATCCAGTTTGCAAATAGAAGAATGCATATTTTCATTAAAACATTTGACCTATTATTACACGGTAAATTGGTAGATCAGATTTTAAATGACTACAGCGAGCTAAATAATCAGGATAAAAAAGCAGATACAGGCTAGCGCCCCTTGCTCATCCCAAAATCGGTTTTCAAGATCAGATAGTTGATGTACTAGCTAATTTTGTGTGAAAAGCTTGTTTTTGCAGGTAAATATATTTATCCCTCCTATTTATTTAATTGTCGACTCCTGTACACGTTAATACAGATCACGAGATATAGTTTTAATTTTTTTAAGATGGGAGCATAATGCGCTCTTCTACTAGTCTTTTTTTCCAGTAGCATCTACCATTCATCAGTTGTTGTTTGCATTCATCAATCGTATTCATCGATATCATTGTAGTGGTTCGAACTGTGAGGAGCGGATGATGACGACGATGAGGACCGCTCACTTCCGGTACTAAATTCCTGTTCGGTACTATTTGGTCCGCTGTTGTTCAGCGCTCCATCTAAGTCCTCGTTTAAACTTTTTCGACATATAGGGCAAGTACAATGCTGTAAGGATTGAAGAACACAATGTTAAATGATGGTTAGTTGCACAGGTGTCGTGCATCTGAAATCTGGGCAACTGGCGATAAATGACATTATATTTGGATTGCCAATAATGAGGCATTACTTACTAATTCTAACCAAGGAACAATGCATTCATTATGAAAATGGTGCTGGCATGGCAATTTTCTGACAGCCTCGCCGACTCGGTAGTCTTCCATGCACACAGTGCATTGTAACGTTTTATCTGCATGACAGAAAAACAATGCATTTAGCAAAATCTACATAGAAAATTCCCTCAACAATATATTTGAAAATCCACCCTTTTCAATTAAATTACTCACCAACTTGATCTTTAGTAATATTAACAGTTGGAATCTGTTCAATTTTTTTCACATCTAATGGCGGGGGCCCTGTACAATCCAATTGGTTCAATAGCTGAGAGAATGATAAAATCACACTTTTAGAAAACTACACATTTCTTAATTCTCCAATAGGATTTCTACGTACCTGTGTAATTATCGCATCCAAGCCACCTCGACCCCAGGCATAATCTCCCGGACTGCCGTGCAGATTAAAAAATCTTCAAGAAATTTCAACAAATAAATAATTTTATAAAGTATACAAAGGTAACAATAATATCAATAATATGTTTTACTCACATTGGAATGCTAGCAGTATTACCCAATCCTAAATACATTTAAAAATATAATTAATTTGGTGATCAAATAATAACTCAACATATCATAACAATAGTTTACTCACCACTTCCACCAGTTAAATTTCCAAGAATTTGTTGTAGAAGTCTAAAACGGAAAACAAACAAAAATAAGAGTTTTCAAAATTAGTTTTGTCCAAACAACAATTATCACATCTCTTGACAAAGCCCCTTTATGAAATGACATGCTGCATAGTTTTCTATCTACTAAGTCTAAAAATATGATAATTTCATGACTTCTTTATTTGAATTAATAGGAAGTAATGCCAACCCTTCTAAGGAGTTCATTCCCCCTGATCTGTCTGTAGATGCATTCCTCCTAAATCCCGCCAATGGTAGTTGCATTCGGCGCAATGTTGAATTTGAGTCGTCTTGACTTCTAGGATCATTCTGACTTCCGCTTAACAAGTGAAGAATCTGAAAATGGAGCAATAAAAACTATGTTATATCGTTGCTTTTTTAAAAATTTAACCACTATTTAGAACTTTGTTTTGAGGAAATCACTGTAAACTCACATCAAAACCTGGGTTAACTGGATTGAGAAATTCTTCTGCAGCAAAATCACTAAATTGAGAAAAGCGCCTGGGTAAAAAAAGTTGAAAATCCAACGAACAGTATTACTATTGCCATATTACCAAAAAAAATTGTGAATCTTTGTAGCATTCTGATCTTACAGATTCTACCAGATTGTTTTCTTTAAAATCAACATATTTTACATACCTAGGACTCTCAGGGTGTTGTGATAATTCTTCTATGAATCCACTTTGACAAGTTGGACAAATATACTCCTATAGATAATGGAAATAAATAAGCATCAATTAGAGCTGCGCTACTAATTACATGACTGCATTATTACTTTCTCATTAGGAATCAGCTTTAATTGCGTAAGTTTAATGTCAAATTACGTCAACAGCTATTAGCACTACAAATATAGTTTTCAAAAATTATATAGGATGATTTTCTTTTCTTGCTACAGTGACGTCCTACTGACATCATGTACAGTAGTCTATTCATTTTAATCTCAAGTCCATCTAATTATACTGCAACCAGGAAAATCTTAATTTCATGAGTCAGTATACACAAAAGCCACGTTTGGTGGCATTCTGAAACTACTCAAATAATTACTTGCACCAAGGTTTCATTTACCATTATCAGTTTTTTTTTAATGCAAGGTAAATGGTGATCCCAAATTTGAACTTTACAACATCGTTTATTTCAAAATGCAACAATCCCTAAAGGCTTGTTATAGATATTAAGTTACAGCAACCATAGATAAAAACAATATCAAAACTGAAAATACACGTAAGCTGATGCGGTCATCTGAATCGCAAAATCATGTGAGCATGAGATCTAGGCCTCCCTATATAAAGTAGGCTAGTCATGAGCTAGATAATTATAAAACAAATGACAGAATCATCCGGAGATGGTCTTAACCCTACTAGAATTATGTTAATGAACTCGAAATTAATAAATGTGCCTGTCCCACAGGCTGTAGAAAGAGCTAGCATATTAATATTCCAATCCTTCGAATGCTTATCTGAGGTGCTCGAAAATTTACTTTCAAGCCCACCATATGCCCATTATAAATGCTTTAATGGCTCCGAATTGGAGTGATAACGTATGTGATTCATTCTTTAATTGATTTGAGAATGCAATGCCTAGCAAATTCACATAAAATGAAGCAAAATTCACTGATAAGAACTGCACCTTTCTGCTAAGCCTAATGCGAAATTGCCGATTAGGTAGGCCCACAAAAATTACATGCACTTCGTGAACTTACCGGTAAAACTGGACTAATTTCCTGGGAACATTTATGACAGAAAAATCTCAAATTTGGTGACTGAACAGCAGCTTCTGCCATTTCTAACTCAAAATTTACGGAGATCAATGTTTGCAAGGTCTTGCATTTGGCCAGCTACCGTAGTATTTTTGTAACCTAGGTATTCGGACTGTTATCCCAGTTTGCCGAATGTCCCAGCGCCTTAAGTATGTACTTTAAAGACTGCGGTTATGCGGCG
>JAQGBX010004201.1:0-15784 GCA_034698745.1 Megaphyllum sjaelandicum | reverse complement strand
TTCCTAATTTGATATTTTGTTCTAGGTGTTACGGTTCAAAAATTATACTTTCAATTTCGTTGAAAAAATGGTGTTAGATAAAAGTTAATACTATCAATGGATAGAGCAGACATGACAACCCATCTAACGACACAAACAGAATTTTCCTACCTTTTAATGTTTCATGTTGATGTATTATACGATCTCAATTAAGAATAAAATAATGGCAAGCATGATATAACAACCCCGATCAAATTGTACTTTTAAAATGTTCCATCAGGGGTTTATCAAATATTTTATTGAAACACGGTAATCTGGAACACATTTGTTGTAACGAATTGAAAAATTTGTATAATGTTAATCGAAAACAGTTTTCATTTCACTTCTGCGACCAGTATTCTGAATGATTGAAATTCTGCTGATTGCATCCCATATGGAAAAATAGATCTGGAAAATATATTGTATTTTATATATACGGAACATATACTGAAATTGGCCCAATTTCATATACATGTATATTCCATATATTGGCATATATTTTCCATGTATTATATTTTTTGACCAGTATATAAATAATATTATCCATAATGGATATACACTGTATATGGATGATTCAAAATCTGCGGATGATTCAAAATCTGCTAATTGCATCCCATATGGAAAAATAAATCTGGAAAATATATTGTATTTTATATACGGAACATTTACTGA
This sequence comes from Megaphyllum sjaelandicum, assembly GCA_034698745.1. Taxonomy (NCBI): domain Eukaryota; kingdom Metazoa; phylum Arthropoda; class Diplopoda; order Julida; family Julidae; genus Megaphyllum; species Megaphyllum sjaelandicum. The sequence goes on along the minus strand of JAQGBX010004201.1, from coordinate 15,094 downwards.
TATTGGCCAAATTCCATATATATTCTATATATTGGCATATATTTTCCATATATTTTTCATGTATTATATTTTCGACCAGTATATAAATAATATATTATACATATATTTGCCGAAAATATAATATATGAAGAATATATGAAAAATGTGTGCCAATATATGGAATATATATGGAATTGGGCCAATTTCAGTATGTTTTATACATAAAAAATGTTTTAATTTTTCCATATAGGATAAGCTGAGAGTATTTTCGAGCAATATGTTTCTCTATTGTTTCGCATATCACTTCAAGGAACAAAGGAATCGTGGTAATAACAAAACGTTTGGCTTAAAAAATAGCGTCTAGGCTAAGATAAGAAGAAACCGGTGAATTCGGAGCATCATCCAATATTTACAATGCACTTATAATTTAATGCACAAAACCACCAAAATGCCTTCAGTTTTCATCATTAACCTCCCTCATCCTCGCTAAATTTAATCTGAATAAAGAATTAAGCCACCGAAACTTGTTTGCAATTGCTATTTCATTCCCCCTTTAATTATCCCAGCCCTGTTTTATATCGTAAAAAAGGCTAGGAAAAAAACCCCATCATATTGTTGTTTAAACTAATTTCGGATATACGAAACTAAGGGACTCTTTAAAAATAAAATCAACGCTATTCCTAGCAAAATGATTTTCAAATTATGTCAAAATGGTTTTCAAATTATTTCACAATGCTTTTCAAATTATTTCACAATGCTTTTCAAATTATTTCACAATGCTTTCCAAATTATTTCACAATGCTTTTTAAATTATTTTAAAATGATTTCCAAATTATTTCACAATGCTTTTCAAATTATTTCACAATGCTTTTCAAATTATTTCAAAATGATTTTCAAATTATTTCAAAATGATTTTCAAATTATTTCACAATGCTTTTCAAATTATTTCACAAGGCTTTTCAAATTATTTCAAAATGCTTTTAAAATTATTTCAAAATGCTTTTCAAATTATTTTAAAATGCATTTCAAATTATTTCAAAATGCTATTCAAATTATTTCACAATGCTTTTCAAAATATTTTACAATGCTTTCCAAATTATTTCACAATGCTTTTCAAATTATTTCACAATGCTTTCCAAATTATTTCAATATGCTTTTCAAATTATTTCACAATGCTTTTCAAATTATTTCACAATGCTATCCAAATTATTTCAAAATGATTTTCAAATTATTTCACAATGCTTTTCAAATTTGTTCACAATGCTTTCCAAATTATTTTAAAATGCTTTTTAAATTATTTCACAAGGCTTTTCAAATTATTTCACGATGCGTTTCAAATTATTTCACAATGCTTTTCAAATTATTTCAAAATAATTTTGAAATTATTTAACAAGGCTTTTTAAATTATTTCACAATGCTTTTCAAATTATTTCACGATGCTTTTCAAATTATTTCACAAGGCTTTTCAAATTATTTCACAAAGCTTTCCAAATTATTTCAAAAGGCTTTTCAAATTATTTCAAAATGCTTTTCAAATTATTTCAAAATGCTTTTCAAATTATTTCAAAATGCATTTCAAATTATTTCAAAATGATTTTCAAATTATTTCAAAATGATTGTCAAATTATTTCACAATGCTTTCCAAATTATTTCACAAAGCTTTTCAAATTATTTCACAATGCTTTTCAAATTATTTCAAAATGCTTTTCAAATTATTTCAAAATGCATTTCAAATTATTTCAAAATGCACATTATTAATGTACTTCGAAATTAATCTCAAATGCACGAATTTTTAGTACAGTAAAACCTGGAAAAGTGACCACCTTTGAACGGTGACCACCTGTTTATGTTGACTACTTTTTAGTGTATTGTGTTTCTAGCGTGCATTTCCTTTATAAAAATTCTCTGTACAGTGACCATGATCACTTGTCTATTGTGTGCAGTGACCAGTGTGTGTTGTCTTTTTTTTGGCAATTTTTAAATTGCCAATGCACCTTAAAAAGTGACCAGATAGCAGGGGAGTCACGTTCATCTTGCTTTAACCCTTAGACATGATGATTCTGCACTTTTTTGGTTTTGTGGTTTGTTACTACGTGTATTACAGTCTACATGTATAAGTGCAGTTTACATGTTCATTATTTTAATTTAATTCAAGCATTTTTTGCATAGTGACCACCTGTGTGCAGTGACCAAAGTAAGATTTTTTTGGTGGTCATTCTTAGAAGGTTTCACTGTATGTCCATATTTATCATAGGTACCATCGAAGAGTCATGTATCATTTTAATGTAAATGTAGGTCTTTTCAGAGTTGCTTTAGGTTAACTCCAGAATCCTCGAGATTTGCTAAGTTTTAATGCGCTGCTCCAAGAAAAGTATAATGATATATGAAATAATTCCCCACGCCATTACGTTATTGTTTTCGTTGCGTAATAAGACAGAAATTGAGTTGTTTCTCCAACTTTAATGGCGTTTTTCTCGGCCTCGTTGACATTAAACTCGTCTGAAAGAGAAAAGCTGACGATGTTTTCAAAAAACAACTTTTCGGCACGAAATTTATTCAAATGCGAAGCTGTTTAGCATTTCGGTAGATTTTTTATTTATTTTAAGATAGAGAATACATCTAGGGACAAAAAAGCGTTGTGTTGCAGGGGGGTAGAAAATGCGACGGAAGTGTAATTTCGAGGAAGCAATTTTGAACCATTAAGTTTTTTGAGGTATAATAAAATTGTTCACTATTTACTTGACTAGGTTTTGAATGTGTTGTTCAGTCTGTCTCTTTGATTTCGTGTTAAAAATGAAACATTAAATTTAATCGAGATGTCTAGTCTGGCACATTTTATTTTAAGGAGTATTTCAACGCTTAATTCATAGATGTATGAAGTTGAACATTCGATTAATGATAAAACATACCACTTAGGGGCCATTTAAAAAGGACGTCTTCAAAGGAGCCCCTCCCCGTATTCGGACGTCCGGAACTTTAAAAAAATTGTAGGTCAATTTGGAAAATTTTGAAAGTTTTGCAAATTTGTAATCGAAAAACATAAATGTTGTACTCTAAAAAGGCTGCAAAATTTGCCAATTTTGCAAACAGTTGGAAGTGTTGAAGATTTATACTTGGTAAAACGTGGAAAATATTGCAAATTGTCCTCTAAAAAACGCTGTTAAGATGACCTCAGAAAAGGTTAAAAATGTAGCGAGTTTATGCTCGAAAAAATTGACAATTTTGCAAATTTTTGCAGGGAAAATTTAAAAGCTTGCAACTATACCCTAATCGAGCTTTTAAGTTAATCTGATCTATGAGATCTTCATATGCATATATAAGGTCAAAGCTTGACCATAACATTCCATTAACTCTTAAGAATATTATTTAATCGTATTGCTTTAGCATACCTTTCCAAAAAAAAATACATGAATTAGATTTTAATTTTAACTAGCTTCGTAATAACGCGACATATTTCACGTATTTAGAATTTATTCTCTTAATTGGAAATAAAAACCCAAAATATGAAAAATTCAAGCGATCTATAAAACAACAAAATTGCAGTAAATACGTAAAAAAAAACTAAAAGAAAAACAAAAGAAAAAAAGAAGAAGAAGAAAAAAATCCTAAATTCAAGCCATGACATGTTCCCGTGTTTCTAATAAAATACGTCCAGCAACAAACAATGATTGTCATCCAAACGTGTTTCCCGTTTATTTCTTCCATCTCTTGTTAGGATATGTCTCATTTATCAAAAAACAAACAACAGAAAAAGTCGATAAAAAAATTGGTAAATGCCAACATTACGAAATTCAATTTTGTTTAAATTTTTGTTTGTTGCTACGATATGATCATAGGTCAGGAACGAGAAACGATACGGTGTGTCCATCTGGTGTCGTTTCAGAAACTACTTCCGTTACACTACCAAATAACGTGGGCGATTTATGAAGTGATATCCCCAAACATTTCCCTTCTTCCGAAAATGCCATTGCGAGAGCAGGAAAAACACATTACCGTCAATGCAACTACTTAGGAGGTATAAACACGCCAGAGCCATAATTTCAACTACCCTCAAAATGGCCCTAAAATGGATCAGGAGGAAATTCCATAAAAGAAGAGCCATATTACATTTCAAATTTTTCCACTAAATATATGGGATTACCACAGAGCCTTAGAAAATTGTCAGTTGGTTATGAATTACGCATGACCTTTTTTTTTTGGTAGAAGATGAACAACTTTTGTTTTAGAAGTGAGATAAAAATACATCATTCAGCAATTACCAGTGGTTTGATCTATGACCAGATACACGAAAAAAACTATGAAAACTGATAAAACGGAAACGTTATTATACTTGAAACCCAAATATATTTGAAAACGAACAGGATAAGATGTAATGAAAACATGTGTATCGATGGACATATTCGTAAAAAAATGGTGGAAGTTTAAGCAAATATTATCAATAAAGATACAGTTAAACCTGGAAAAGTGACCACCTGTTTATGTTGACAACTTTTTAGTGTATTGTTTTTTCCAGTGTACATTTCCTTTACAAAAATTCTCTGTATAGTGACCATGCCCTCCTGTCTATTGTGCACAGTGACCAGCGTGTGTCGTCTTTTTGTCAATTTATACATTGCCAATGTACCTTAAAAAGTGACCAGACAACAGATAAGTCACGTTAAATCTTGCTTTAACCCTTGGACATGATCGTTCTGTACTTTTTCGGTTTTGTGGTATTTTACTACTGTATTACTGGCTGCATGCATAAGTACAGTGTACAACAACATAGCAGTTTTTTTGGGGTCTTTTTGGGGTAAAAATTGCAAAAAAAAGACAACACACACTGGTCACTGAACACAATAGACAGGTGGTTACTGGTCACTATACAGAGAATTTTTTTAAAAGAAAATGTGCACTATAAAAAAACAATACATTAAAAAGTGGTCACCGTTCAAAGGTGGTTACTTTTTCAGATTTTACTGTTTCTTGCAAATAGTTTTTACCAATTTTCAAAATTGCTGACATTGACATTTTTCGACCATCAAAATTCCGTGATTTTTTGGGTTTGGCGTTACATTTACGTGTCACCGTAAAGGACTGGAGTTGAGCAAAAATAGCCAAGTTGGGAAACTGTGCAAAAACAGTGTTGTGTATAAAGGGTGTAACCGTTTACCCTCTTCCTTGCATAAACAAACCCCAAAAAAGATTAATGTTAACAGACCATGTCACGATGTAAATAACTAGCTCGATGAGACGTTGACATGTCTGCACACATGCTTTAGAAACAAAAAAAAAACTAAGCATTGTGATGCAATTTAGTCATGGACGACCCTTATGAGCTTTTTGGTTAACCTTTAAGCCAAATTACAATTTATTGATCGACAAAATGTTTATTTATGTTTATTTTTCAATAAAATTTGCGAACAGAATTGTCCAAACAATTTGCTTGGCAGAGTTGGCTCCAGAAAGACTTTTTTAAAAATGGTTTTAAGTATATTAACAAATTTATTGCAGTAAAGTATTGAAACTGTCTTCATTAGACTTCAAATTTATATTTCAAATTTGCCCTAAGAGTACTTTTCAACATTTATTTCAAAATACGAACTTGGTACTTTTCAAAATTGATTTACAAATATCAATTACTTCGTGCGTTTCAAATCTATTCCGAAAACCATGAGAAGTTCAATGTGTTTTAGGATTAAAGAGAAGAAAACGATCAATAAACATAAAACATGTTTATGTTTACCATAAAATTAATGAACAGATCTGTCTCCAGACAGACATTTAAAAAAAATTGTCATTAACTTACATGTATTGCAAAATTAATTTTAAAATGCTATTTAGAAACGTTTCCAATTATATTATAGTTCAGTTATATTTCAGTGCATTAAGAACAAACCATATTTTAATAAAACATTCCAATTAATATGAATTTCATATTCTAATAAAAATATTAAAAATTAATATCAAACTATATTTTGATAAAATATAACAATTCATATCAATTTCATATTTTATTAAAATATATTAGCAAAATTTGGTTTTCTATTAATTTAAGAATTTTCTTAAAATTTGGTTTTCTTTTAATTTAAGAATTTTCTTAAAATATGGTTTTCTTTCAATTTAAGAATTTTTTTAAAATATGGTTTTTCATTAATTTGAATATTTAAAAAAATAGTAAAATTAATATCAACCCATATTTTAATAAAATATCAAAATTAAAATCGAACCATATTTTAAAAAATACTTAAATTAATATCAAATCATATTTAAATCAAATATTTCAAATCCAATATGAAATTATATTTTAATAAAATATTAAATTAATATCAACTTATATTTTAAGAAAATCATCAAACATATATCAAACCAGCTTTAAAAACTTCAATAGATTTCAAATTTGAAAATATACATATATATCATAATAACAATTCCCTTAAGTAGGCCAATTTCAAATAGATTTTTTTTTGTGAATCATGAGCTGCCTATAGTTGAAGGTGTTTTCAATTTAAAGTGAATCAGACGATCTAAATAAACATAAAAACAAGTTCATGTTTACATTGAAATTGGCAAACAGAGTTATCCAACATACTGTACATGTATTTGCATTCCAGAGTTGGCTCCATGGACTGCAGCCTTCCCAAATGTTCCTCCCGCAGAAGCCATGGCCTCGGGGATTTTTAACTTTAGTTTAGTCAAAGAGTATTAATATAAGAGTAGAGCATGTCGCGGTTGTTTATACCGTAGTACGATTTGCGTATATCAAAATCATCAGTCTAACATCCAAAATTTAATCAAAGTTTTCGCACAAATTCCGCACATCAAAGAGATCTCTTCGAATTCATTGAAGCTAGGAAAATTAATGCCGCCAAAGCCATCTCGGCGTCACACTAGAATGCCTTTAATTAATGCATTTACATATGATTAAAGTCTCCTAATCAAATTACTTCTCATCTTGTGCAAAGATTTGGTTCACAGGTGGCATGTGGTCAAGGCAATAGATAAATCATAAACGTTACCAGTGAGCTAATGGGGCTACTGTATCTTTAAAAATATTCAGTCCTGTTATGGAACAGTTTTCAGGGGATTAAAAATCATTTTTCAACGAAATTTCACACAGGTGGTCACTATACAAAGAATGCGTGAATTACATTAAAATAATGAACATGTAGACAGTAATGAATGTAGTAAAAAACCGCAAAACCAAAAAAGTACTGAATCATCATGTCCATGGATTAAAGAAAGATGTAATGTGACTTATCTGTTGTCTGGTTACTTTATAAGGTACACTAACAATGTAATAATTGCCCAAAAGACAACACACACTGGTCAGTGTACACAATAAGGAGGTGGTCACTGGTCACTATACACAATAAGGAGGTGGTCACTGGTCACTATACAAAGAACTTTTATGAACGAAATGTACACTTGAAAAAACAATACACTAAAAAGTGGTCAATATAAACAGGTGGTCACCACTGACCAAAGGTGGACCAAAAGTGGTTACTTTTTCAAGTTTTACTGTATTTAGAAAGCTTAAATAATGTTGCTTACACGGAAAGAATTTAGAGAATAAATAATTTGCTGTCACATTTAAATCGCAGTTCAAAAACTGTCAGAAATTTAGCCATTAAACGATTCTTTTATAAATTAGCGACTTCTTGAATAAATTTGATTAAGTAATTCCTACGGTGCAGTTAGAATTTACAATGACATTTTCAGTTACTTTTAATTTTTTTTTTTAAATTTAGTACTATGTACACTCTTTTGGTGTGCATATCAATTAAACAATTGATTAATTGATTAAATGATATACTTGTATTTATAAAAAATGAAACAATTTCATTTATATTAATAAATTATAAACAGTTCATAGTCGAACTTCGTTATGACAAATCTCAAACGATTTGAGCAATTTATTCGTTTTTTTCGTCAATTTTTTTTTAAAATACTGATCGAAGTGTAATGTCAATTTTAAAAAAGTTTCAAAATTTACATAGAAACGTTTTACAATTTAAGAATTTTGCCAATTTTTCTTCAAAATCTATCCAATATTTTGTAATATTGTCCTCGGTAGATGTTGAAAATTTGTAATGAATTTTTTTTAAAAATAAGTTTGCAAATGGGCTCTAAGCTAACCACATTAAATCATAACTTTCAGATTGCCAAAACATAAATACAGTAAAACCTGTTAAGAATGACACCAAAAAACATGCTATGTTGGTCACTAAACACAGGTGGTCACTATACAAAGAATGTACAACTAATGTATATGTATACACTGCATTTATACATGTAGACTGTAATACACGTAGTAAAAAACCACAAAACCAAAAAAGTGCAGAATCAACATGTCCAAGGATTAAAGCAAGATGCAACGTGACTCATCCCTTATCTGGTCACTTTTTTAAGGTACATTGGCAATGTAAAAATTGCAAAAAAGACAACACACACTGGTCAAATTACACAATAGACAGGTGGTCACTGGTCACTCTACAGAGAATTTTCATGAAGGAAATGTACGCTAGAAAAAAACAATACACTAAAAAGTGTTCAAATTAAACAGATGGTCACCATTCAAAGGTGGTCACTTTTCCAGGTTTTACTGTACGTTGAATGTCTAACTTTTTTCAAAATAAGCTATTCTTTCCTGACGTTTCCAGTTATTTTTAAGTTCCCAGATTCGTCCAGGTTCTGTTTTCTTGGATTTCTTCTCAACGAGATTCCATTGTATTTTGTAAACAAAACTACATTGCTCTTGCAAACGCATTTTTAAGCAACATTTTCATAACAAAATTTAATCTCTGCATGAAGTGCATTTCTAAGGAAGATCATCTTTTCGAGGGTTGGTTTCGGATACGCAAAGTTGTACGCATGCGCGTTAATCGTGATGTATCACGTGTTCAGTCTAAGGCTGTCAATAGCCGAAGGAAGCAGGAAGATTAATTTTGGGAATTTGAAGCAGCAAACCCATTTTTCACGGGCAGAATGAGTGAGGTGATGAAGAAAGCAGCACTAATTTTAGCCACATAGACAATGCGGGGAATTCACCCAGGGAAAGAAAAGGCAGTGAAGCAGGATGAATATATGCACGCTTGGATGACAACATAACGAAATTTACTCGCCAGAATGAAGCCTTATTTTTGCAACACAACTCCATTCGATGATACTTGGCGGTTTAGGAGAAAATATAGAAAAAACAAGTTTAAAGACGAACCAACGACATTTTATAACTTTGTCGTGTTTATGACTCGTTTCAGTGTTTCCCCCAGAAATTCATTTTCAACTTCCCTGCCTTTCCCCTGACTTTTCCAGGTTTTAAAAAAATCTTCCCCGACCATTGACAACGTGAAAAAGTGGTTTCAACTTCATTTCAATTTCATTTCATTTCAATAATATTTTCCAAAATAGACACTGAAAAATATTTTTTTTTTAAATTTACTAACGACAATTTTTAAAAGAAACACATTTTTTAAAAAAAAAATAAATAAAATTGCACGAAAATTTTGTCCTCAGAAAATGTGGAAAACTTGTACTCTGAATACCTAGAGAATTTAAAAAATTTTCACATGGAAAACGTGGACAATTTTTAGTGATTTGTACTTGAAAATTTTGATAGACATGACTGCGTTGAATTTCCCTGACTTTTTTCAAAATAAACCATTCTTCCCTGACTTTTTCAGATAATTTTCCATTTCCATGACTTTTCCATACATTTTATAATTTCCTGAACAAGTGTATTAGGAAATATTTACGGATTAGATCAGCGTAATGCATTTTGAACTTATTTAAAAATGCGAAAAATATTTTTAAATGTATTGAACTGTTTTAATCCTTTCATGGTAAAGGTATTTTCAATTGCAATTCTTTTTAATGTAGATAATTATAATCAACAAAAGAAAAAAGCTTAAATTACAAAATTCAACGGTTTAATTCCAAACTTATTCAAAACTAGCCGGAAATATTTTTTAAAAAGATGCCATAAACAGTATGATTCAATATACTAGTATAAAACTGCCACAATAATGACAACAAATTTTAGAAGTTATTTTTAACAACTGATTTTAAGTTATTATTAAAATCCAATACATTATTACATTTATTATATAAAATTTTATTATTATTATTCTATGTCCATTGCATCTACTGCACATCCAATTAACCATTTAATTTTTAAATATTGTACATAAAATAAAATATACATTAACAAAAATTAAATGTACAACTAAAACAATTAATGAAATCATGTATTTTACCAAATTAATAAATGTATATAAAAGCTGTAATGGATAATTTTACAATTACAACTGCTACGGGTTATCTAAATAACTCACGAATTATGAATGTGTTAATAAAACAATATTATGACAAAGAAACTTTTGTTCCACGTGAATATAAACAAACATTCGACATACGGTTTATGAAACCACCAAAAATCAATAGTTTGGACTTTAAATATATGAATAGAAATCAAGTTTAAATTTTACTATTCATGTTCATGATGCTTCATAAAAGTACAGTAAAACCTGGAAAAGTGACCACCTTTGAATGGTGACCACCCGTTTATGTTGACCACTTTTTAGTATATCATTTTTTCTATAGTGTCTATAGAGTACATTTCCTGCATTAAAATTCTCCGTTTAATGACAAGTGTCCCCCTGTCTATTGTGTACAGTGACCAGTTTGTGTTGTATTTTTTTGCAATTTCTACATTACCAATGTACCTTAAAAAGTGACCAGATACCGGATGAGTCACGTTACATGATGATTCTGCACGTTTTTAGTTTTAAGTTTGGTTCTGTGGTTTATTACTACATGTTTTACAGTCTACATGTATAGTGCAGCGTACATGTTCATTATTTTGATTTAATTTAGACATTCGTTGTATAGTAACCACCTGTGTACAGTGACCAACATTGCAATTTTTTTGATCGTCACTCTTAACAGGTTTTACTGTTTCATACGGTTTATGAAACCACCAAAAATTAATAGTTTTGAGTTTAAATATGAATAGAAATCAAGTTTAAATTTTACTTTTCATGTTTATCATGTTTCATTAAAGTACAGTAAGACCTGGAATGGTGACCACCTGTTTACTTTGACCACTTATTAGTATATTTTTTTTGTTTAGTGTACATTTCCTGCATAAAAATTCTCCGTATAGTGACCAGTGACCACATGTCTATCGTGTACAGTGACCAGTTTGTGTTGTATTTTTTTGCAATTTCTACATTTTCAATGTACCTTAAAAAGTGACCAGATAACGGATGAGTCACGTTACATCTTGCTTTAACCCTTGGACATGATGATTATATACTTTTGGTTTTGTGGTTTTTACTACGTCTATTACAATCTACATGGTGTACATAGTGACCAACATAGCATTTTTTTGGTGGTCACTCAACATGTTTTACTGTATTTGTATTTCTGAACATGTGAAGCTGCTTTATCTTTTGGATTTGTAATACTGATGATAATCATCATTATTAGTTGCATCACCGGTGTATTGCGGGAAAGCGAAATCTTCGCAAAATTTCGGAGCAAACGACAAAATTTGCTAAAAATTTGATATAATTTAAAACAAAAGCATTTGGCAGACAATGCAAAACATTACACACTTTCGTAAAACTTGAATAACAATTGGAGGATATTGCGATGTGAAGCCGTATTATTAGAGGATGCAGTTTTGAGTGACTAGAGCAGTTTTGAGTGACTAGAGCAATTTAAGATCAAAAGTGAAATGAGAAATATATCTAGTAGTAATTTGTATTTCGTTGCAGCGCAGTTTTGGATGTTGAACAAAACCAGTGGATGTATTAATTACGAGGTCGTTACTCGCCAATTCGCCCACCGCACTAATCCTAGGCAATATTTATTTGGGACAGAGATAATTTCGGTATAAAAACTATCAAAGGATTCAACTGTCATGGCCATTCGTAATCGTTTCAAATCCAATTATAAGCTGCTAATAAAAGCATTAGTTGGACTCTTAATGCTAACAGCGCCGTCCAACGCTAATCCGGTAAAAAAAGAAAATTTGCCCACAGTTAAAGAGGTAAGACCAGAGTTTCATCTCATTAATTGCATGGTCAGTCACAGATGACGCTGCAGTCACTGACTAATGCCAACCATGTTTTATTTTTAAAAAAGACGATTTGAGCAGTTGGCATCAATTCCAACTGTAAAGTCGGGTACACACTAGCCACCGAACCAAAACTAAAAAACACAAACCCCAAAACTTTCAACGTGAACTAGTTTCTATAAAAAAGAGTTCCCCCAGAAATTTCATTTTCAATTTCCCTGACTTTTCCAGGTTTAAAAAAAAAATTCCCTGACCAATGACAACGTTAAAAATTGACATTTTCCAAAATTTACACTGGAAAATATTTAATTTTTGAAAATTTAATTACGACAATTAACATAGAAATTTGGTTTAAAAATGAAAAAAAAATTGCCATGAAAATTTTTTGAAATGGGAAATATTTGTATTCGAAAAATGTTCAAATTTGTGCTCGGAAAAAGTGGGAAATTTTTTCAATTTTGTCTTCGGAAAATGTGGAATATTTGTACTCGAAAAACCTAGAGAATTTTGAAAATTTGTTCATGGAAAACGTTGATGATTTTGCTAATTTGTACTCGGAAAACGTGAAAAATTTTGCAAATTAATACTCAGAATACCTGGAAAATTGTGTTAATTTGTACATGGAAAACGTGGAAAATTTTGCAAATCTGTACTCCGAAAATGTGGAAAATTTCTACTCGGAAAATGGGCCCTGAGCGAACCTTGTAGAAGTATTAATTTTGGATCGCCGTGACTGGATGCGTTGAATTTCCCTGACCTTTTCAAAATAAACCATTCTTCCCTGACTTTTCCAGGTCTGGGGGAAACAGACAATAAAATTCACCCTTTTAGCAGCGCCACCGTCAAAAGTTTGGCTATTTCCCCTTTCATCTCACCGACACTCGACGGGAACGCCAAACTTAGTTTGCAAAGTTGATTTTGTAGTTTTTAATTTTGCAAAAACAGTCTGCTGCACCATTTATTCGTGGCCACAAACCAGAAAAGTTTCAAGTTTGGAGTTTTTAAGTTTTGGTTTGATGATAGAGTATACCCGACTTAAAATAAACATGTTTTCGTCCAATACTTCTTAGTTTAAAAATTGCAATTGCAATAGCAATATTTATGACGAAAAATCGTCATAAATATTCTCGCATTAATCTACCAGCAACCTGTTTCGGGGCCTGGGTCCACTCCACGATTAGGGGGTCCAGAACCATAAGTTTCATTAACATAATAGCTAATCTGATCCTACATTTAGCATTTATAACATATAGTACTTTTATCTTTGCACAGCTTAAATTTTTACAAAAATTCGGCTATCTGGACAGGCAAGACCCGCAGACAGAGGCCCTATACAAGGAGGAAGCCGTCATTGAGGCCATCAAGACGATGCAGAAGTTCGGAGCCGTGGTCCAGACTGGGATCATGGACAACGCCACTAGAGCGCTGCTGACCACTCCACGCTGCGGCGTTCCAGACATCATCAAAGATTATGCCAATGCCACCAGGGCCAAACGCTTCGTCATCGCTTCATCCGGATGGACAAGACGCCATCTTACGTATTAGTGAGTCATGGCTTCAGACATCTCAAAGAATCTGATGTACCCTACCAATGGAACGACTCGATTTCCTTCATTTTTTTTCAGTTTGGCCAATTGGTCTCCTAAGTTGGGACCCAGGGAAAATGTCTTGAAGGAACTTGCCCGAGCATTCAAGATGTGGAGTCAGTACTCGCCTCTGACCTTCACCCACCAGGAAACTTCAGAGGCTGACATCATCGTACAATTCACCAGCTACTCACACGGGGATGGTTACCCCTTCGATGGACCGGGAAACACCCTTGCGCACGCCTTCTTCCCAAACACATTTGCAGGGTATAGCGGAGACGTCCACTTCGACAGCGAGGAGAACTGGATCTCTGGATCAGCAGACGGTAATGCGGAAAAATAAATGTTATAATGTTTCCAATTTTCTATGTACAATGTTGAAAAACAAACGTCATCAATCACGATGTCTTTGAATCATGTCAAATCTTAGTGAAGAATATCAACAAATTTTCTTCATTCCAGGGACTGACTTTTACTCAGTTGCAATCCACGAACTGGGCCACAGTCTGGGTTTAGCCCATTCATCGGATGCAGAGTCCATCATGTTTCCATATTATAAAGGTTACGACCCTAACCTCCGGTTGGGCTACGATGACATCCTGGGAATGCACCAGCTTTACTGTAAGGAAGGACGGTTACTTCGTTAATTTAACTATATCCCATTGTTCAACTTCTGACACACTTCTTGTAGCCGCTGTCCAATTTGAGGATGCAAACTTGGGACCACCATACGGATACCCTAAAGAAGATGGTCAAGGTGACGATGGAAGAAATGACCCTTATGGAGGTGGGCGAAGAGATGATGATCCTTACGGTGGTGGACGAAGAGATGATAACTCTAATGATGGTGGACGAAGAGATGATGACCCTAATGATGGTGGACGAAGAGATGATGACCCTAATGATGGTGGACGAAGAGATGACGATAACGATGTGAACCCAGATTCTGGTGAAACGATCACCACCTTAGTTCCATACATCCCAGTACCATCTCCACCTCCAACAGGGTCGCCCGCCCCAAACATACCAGACATCTGCGAGGGCTCCTACGACACAGCTACTTTAATACGCGGTGAACTCTTCATTTTCAAAGGACAGGTGAGTGCAGTCCTACGCAAATTCAGTTTCGGTACAAGAGAGGTTCTTCCGCCAGGTTTTCGGTCTGAACTTCTCCACTCCCCACTATATCATCTCAAATGAACTTAACCTTAAACCTATCTCACTCACAATTGTACTCGGACGTGGACAATTTTGCTAATTTAATTAGAAAACGTAGAAAATTGCGTAAATTTGTACATGGAAAACGTGGAGAATTTTTGCAAATATGTATTCCGAAAACCTGGAAGTTTTGCAAATTTCTACTCGGAAAATGGGCCCTGAGCTAACCTTGCAGAAGTATTAATTTTGGATCGCCATGACTGCGTTGAATTTCCCTGACTTTTTCAAAATAAACCATTCTTCCCTGACT